>CM071803.1:6268033-6509764 GCA_036559045.1 Platycarya longipes | reverse complement strand
TGGAATATGATAACTTACATTGTGATTTGTGTTGTCGCTTTTTTGTTTTGCCCAAGTTATGCACATGTTATGTTTGCATAATGCAGAAAGCTGAATTTGCTTTCATTTGGAGAAGAAGCTGAAGAAGACGAGAAAGAATTGGCAGCTGTAAAGCAAAAGATAAAAAGCAGTCATGATGTATTGGATGATCCTCGCCTTTTAAAGAAAGACAATCCAAATGATGAATTGGTAAAAATCCAGTGTACTTTTTCTTGTATTCTAGTGTTACAAATGGCCTTATCCAATCTGAGCTTACCTTACGTGGAATTTTAAGTTATTTGGAAATTTCATCATGTATACTCATAAAAAAAAAATTCATAACATATCTGTTTACTTTTGAAATTTGCACTGTCCTGAAAAATGGTCGACGGAATATCTCTAATAGAATGTTTTTGATACAGAACTCAGCTGATGCCCAGAAAATAAGGGATATGCAGTTATCTGTAAGAGAAGCTCTAAGCTCAAAGAAAGAAGAGTCGCAAAAAGATTCAAAATCTGAGTTTTCTAATTCCCTTGATTATAGTGATGATGATGAGGCCAACTTTGATGAACGAATGCGTCAGCAAATACTCAGAAGACGATTGGAGTTGGGAGATGCCCCATCTAAGCCAAAAGTGAATGATGGTACCTTAGTCAACCTAGTGTAACTCACTTAGTAATTGCTCAAGACTTTGGATGTTTAACATAGAAGTCTTTCGAAATGGATGCTACTTGCATTCACAGTGCTGCTAGCTGCCATGCCCCTTATAAAAGGATCTAAAGAATGCCGCTGTAATAAGGAGAGAGATAACTTACTGCACATAAAAAACATACAATATCGAAATTAATAAAAATGGTGATTTTTTTTTTATTTGCATGATTATGAAAATCAAACATCTCACTCTTGGTAATAAAGCAAGGGTGTAATAGTGCTGGTGTTTCAAACTACCACACATGCAAACACACCGTAAAATACATTGAAATGGCTATCATTTTGTAACTAGCTAGAGTTTGTAAAGAATAGAACTTGCTCCAGATTTTTGCATAAAAGATGGTTGATGCTGAATTATTTCTTTTAACTGGTAGAAACTTATTGTCTAAACAGTGGATTGGTCTACTGTAACTGTTGGTTAGACATCTATGAATTGGAGATTCTCTTTGATTCTTCTTAATTAGTAATGAAAGTACAAAAAGAAACTGGAGGGTCCTGAGTACATGGGAGATGTACGCTAGGTCCTTTAAGAAGAGATCATAATCTAAATTCAAATGATCTAGAAACTCTTAAGAAATAAGAAAGAAAATATATTAGTTACTGGGCCATTTAATTTGCTGCTTCGTTGCCTGTGAAAATTGTGCATTGAAATTGTTTACAAGTTGAAGTGCATTTGTTAAAACTTGACTATGGGAGTTTCAACCAAAAAATGTTGAGAAACAGCTTATGCTTACCGAAAGGGATGTTATCTGTGAACATCAAGACCTTGAAAATGGCATATTTTTATTTAAAGATGTTATTTAAATAGGTTTGATATCTTTTGCCTTTGTCATTTGAACTCTTCTTCCTTTTCATTAATAATTGTGTTCTTTGTATTTGATTAATCATTGATGCCAATTGTTATGTTGTTTGTACATGCAGGGAATTCTGGCGCAAAAGAAAAAGAAATATCTACATTAAGGTAATATGTGCACGCATATGTATCTGTGGTGAATGTATGCACACGTGCGTGTCCATATGTACATGTGTGTGTGAATAAAATAAAATTGAAAATAATAATGTGAAGAGGATTATTTTTCACCCCTTTGGATAGCAATTGAAATCCTGAAATATGATTTAGAAAATATGCTCAAGGCAATGTTATCTTCTCACTAAAAGCAAACCTTTACAAAATTTTACAAGCTCATTTTATATTTTTAGTTGATTGAGCAATGATAAGTTACAACTTGATGACATAGAAGTTTATGGGAGTGCTGATCAAAAAGAAGTTTATGGGAGTGTGTAATATATTGTGGTAATTAATCCCAAACTCATGATGAGGGCTAAGAGGTTGCCTCTTATTTTTCGTTAAGGTTAAATTGCCCAGGTGGTGGAGCAGAGTAATTTTTTGTTTGAACAGTGGTAGGCATCAGCTCCCATTTTCTTCCAGCAAAAAGAGTTGCTTGCTTTCAGCATGGCCTTTGTCATTTGTTCATCTTTAGATTTTTTTCCCTCATTGGGTACCACACTTGCTGACATATCGGCCTGTGGTCACTATGTTGCACAGTAACAGGAAACAGTTAGATATTACACTTGCTTGCATGCTTTATATGCATGAAGGTAACCTGCAAGGCTGCCATGCTCTTTTTTTTTTTTTTTTTTTATATGTGAGATAACTTTTTAATAATTATCAAAAAGTACTGTCCAAATGTGCAGAGTATCATCATTTATGCCTAGCTAGAGAAAAAGTAAAGAGGTCAACAAAATTCTGCGAGAGAAAGCTAGAGAAATATAATTGGGCAACGGCCCTGCAGTAGAGGGTATTAGAAACGAAAGAGATTTAAGTTCTTCCATTGTGCTTTTACTCTCTTCAGGAATTTGTGCATTTCTTTCTCGTCATACACACCACATTAGACAGATCAGAATGATTGTCTCTAAGATGAAATCTTTGAAAACTGCTTATACCAAAATCTATTTTCTGTCTTCTTACCAGGCCTTCTGCTGAAAGCATTGATGACGATCAACCTAGGGCAGAAAAGCTGTCTTTGAAGAAAAAGGGTATCGGATCAGAAGCCAGAGCAGAACGAATAGCTACTGCAGACTCAGACTTACAGCTCTTGGGTGATGCTGAACGAGGAAGGCAGTTGCAAAAACAGAAAAAGCGCAGACTCCAAGGCCGTGAAGATGAAGTAAGTTTTGAGCCTGTGATTCTTTTTTTTTTTCATCTCAAAGGGTCATTATCTTATCTTATCTTATCTTGTATCCTATATCCTCCCCGGTTGGCAAGGATGTGAAGATGAGGTAAGTGGTCAATCTGTGGACCGCTGAAATTCACAAGTGATGTAATGTTCTGCAAATAATAATTAATAGTCTAAAGCAGGAATCAAATATGTACTACTGTTCAAACTTGAATCACGTGAGTGAGTTTTTTATTTTTTGATAGCTTTGCATATGAAAAACTTTTGAGGAGAGAGACTGTTAATTTCATGGAAAATAAAGGGATAATTGGGAGCTCAATAGGATGTTATCATCATTTAGACTAATACCCATTTACTTGTCAAAACAGAAAAGGCAAGGCATACCCATTCTTTTTCTCACTTGCTTGGAGAGCATGTTGATTTGTGTGACAGTGTGAGACATACCCTCTAGAAACAGACTTGCCAGCGATAGATGAAATGGGTTATTGAAATTGGAATTCTAACCCCCCCCCCCCCTCCTCCTCCTCCTCCTCCTCTTTTAATCAAATTCTACCCTTTGTTTTCTATCCCCAAGCCTTTGGGAATTAGAACATCAAACCATATTTAAGAACTCCATTTGGTTTTTGCTTTTGAGGAAGGAAGAGAAATATGGTATTTGAGGACAATTAATTATGATAATAAAAATGGTGCCTAGGGACCTATGGGATGATATATTTCTTAGAATGAGGCTAGCATGGGAGAGTGGCTGATCTCTTTGCCAGCTGGAAAGGTCTATGCACTATCCTGCAAATTGTGCCATTATGGAAGATGGTTCCCATGCATATGTCTACGGTGGTGCATCTGGAGGGAAAGGAACAATCGGAACTTTGAGGACAAGGAATGCTCACTGGATGAACTTAGACATTTCTTCTTTGATACACCTATCTCATGGGCAATTGCTATAGGTCTAAACGACTCAGCTTTCATGATTTTCGTGTATCTATTTCTAGTTTTTAACTAGGGTTTTCTCTTGTATAAGTTAGGAATCAGAAAATTCCACTTGTGCAATTCTCTCTGTCCCCTATTTTTCTCATAGATTTTTCCATTCTTTTCTAACTGGCTTCTTGTTTTGTCATTATTAGGTTCTGGCAAAACTTGAAAAGTTTAAAGCAGGCATCTTTGTAAAACCTGTGGACCCAAGTAGTGAATCTGGAGGTGTCAATGAGTTGTCTGACTGGACAACAGCTCGGTTAAAGTTTGCTTCCGAGCCTGGCAAGGTAACCTTCATTTTTATATATCTGCATTGTGAATTCATTATAATTGTCCAAGGGGTTTCAGAAACCATGTAGATTGAGATCATTCCATTTCCCAATTAATGGCATTTGAGCATATATCCTCGGGAATCATTCCAAATATATGGTCACAAAATCCCAAACAATAAAAACCTTAAAGAGTGGTGGTAACAATAATTAGGAAAACACACTCCAAATTTGAAGATGATGGCATAGTTTATTTATGTGTTTTGTTGATCAATTAGTTTCTGAGTTTTTTGGTGAATCATTGTATGCAGGACCGCATGTCTCGCAATGAAGACCCGAATGACTATGTTGTGCATGACCCTCTTTTGGAGAAGGGAAAGCAGAAGTTCAACCGGATGATTGCCAAGCAAAAGCAACGAGAACGGGAATGGGCTGGCAGATCTCTTACTTGATCTCATTGTTGACAACCATGCCAGCTTGTGAACACATAAGACTAAATGGAGCCGAAAAAAGTTGGGTCATGTGCCAGTTTGACTTTGCTATATAGTTTTGCTGCTACAACATTACAGATAATTGAATCATGTGGGGAAAAGGTCCCCATAAATCATGGAAGCTTGAAGTGCACCAATGCCTGGCTACATTTATGCAGTTACTTTGTATCTAGGACTCGGAGAACAGCCAGAGATGCATCTTGTGCTACATCTGTCATTTTCTCTAGGGTTGCTCACCGTATTCTTAGTTGGAATGTGCATATTTATCTCGAAGGTCTTCATGGGTCAGCAGTCTTGTTAGCATACTTCAAGCAATCCGGGTAAAACTTAAAATTTGTATTTTTTTTTTCCTTTTTGTTTTAGATAATGAAACTAGGGCATGACTTAGGAAGACCTGGACCAAGTAAGCAGATTCTGTTCAGGCAGCATGAAATTGAATGTTCTTGGGTTTTGGCCAACCCCACTAGATTCTGAAATTCCAAATGTTTGGTGTAACTTAATAAGCATATCTGTGTTCATATTTGACAAGAAGAATCAATGGTCTTGCTGGTTTAGGCCCTTAGAATCAAATCCTTTTCCAGTTTTGAGTTTTTCTGTCCAAATCTCTGCTGAAATTTGAAAAGAAATAAACATAACACGTGTTTGTGGGTGTTCCAAATAACATTAAATGCCTATTAGATGCTGTACTGTTCACACGACGTATATAAAAAAAATTCGAGCTAATGATAAGGAATTTCAAATGTCTTTTCAACTCCTCATGGTGTATTCACAACGGCGCATCCCAAAACGACACCGAACATGTAAAACACGTGACCCTTGTTGGCCGTCACGAATTCATGTTTTGCTTTGACCCTTCTCCATGCAATTTAAAGTTTAAACAGTTTTTTTGTTTCAGAAAAGTGTTACACAACACATTTTACAATAGTTAAATAATATAAATTATAAAATAAAGATATTTTTATAATTTATCTTATAAAATTACTTTACAGAAATACTCTTATTTTCTTACACATGTATAAATTATGGTAAATAATGTTGTAAGTTTTTTTTTTTTTTTTAACAGATTAAAATAGATTGGCTGCAGCCGGGGCAAGCTGCACCGGCACACCACATGTATTTCAATTTTTTATTTTTTTGATTCAGTGTGCTGCTGCAGCCCGTCCTTCAAAATAATTCCCAAAAATATCGTTTCTTTTTAATTGGTAATCAATGATGAAACGACACGAAATTACGAATGCCTCATCAACCCTTTATAACCTCCTTGACTAAAATTCATATTCAAGAGATATTCTTTCATCTCACTTCCATTTCCATTTTACTGTATTGATATTTTACTCTATTTATAATTCTTGAATCATTTCTCTTGTTCGAAGAAAAAACACAAGAATTAACGGATAAGACAATAACCTGTCAACATAATTTGGGTGTCCCCTTTAGTGCACCGTTCTCTTTTCTTTTTCTTTTTTTAATAATTAAAGAAATATTATTTAATAATATTCTAATTTTTTTTAAATATTTAAGAATATTAAAAATATATATAAAAAAACAAAAAAATAAAATGCACTAACGGTGCACTATAACGGAGTGCTACAACTGTAGTTATAACGTGACCCACTATATAGCTATTTTATAAAAATAAATTTATAAAATAACGTCATTTTATGTTATATATTAGATTTATTTTATAATAAAGATAATTTTATAATTTGATATATCACGTTTAAATAGATTAATTTGTAAATTTATTTTAATAAAATTCTTCTATAACTAAAACGTTTCTCATGTAATAAAAATAGAATAAAAATGCAGTATATAACATAATTAATAAAAAAAAAAAAAAGTATGATTCTAATCTTTAATGATAAGGAACAAAGACTGATGGAGAAAGTCAATGTATCCATGTAAGCTTTTTTAAGTCTTAGGCTCGGTACGAATTTTTTAAGATGAAAAATGAAAGTTAAATAAAATATTATTTTTTTAATATTATTATTATTTAAAAATTTAAAAAAATTGATCTGTTTATTATATTTAATATAAAAATTTAAAATAAAATTATAATAATAAAATAAAATATTTTCCAAATCACAGAGGCTCAATCTCTTTAATTTCAATGGGGGGGAAAAATTGAAACAGTGGAAGACGGACGTCTAGTTTATGAGGGAAGTGGGCATGCACCCTTTTTCTCCGGTGACTTTGTGGTGATCTTAGGACATGCATCGTATCTTTTCCTTCTTTAAAAAGGGTTTCATTCACACCCACATCTAGTTTAACTCGTTTGTTTTTATAATTATTTTTATTTTATTTTATGTAATAATTATAATTTTTTTAAATATTTATAAAAAATAAATTAAATAATTCAAAATCTTCAAATTAAAAAAAATATATTATAATAATATTTTATTCAAATTTTAACTTTTATTTCAACTCATTTTATTTCATTTCATTTCATCAATAATAAATTTATTTTTCCATCTATAATAATATTTTTTTTCTCAAATTATTCCCTTAGATAGAAAACGGCTCTTTTTAATATATTTAATTTATTCGTTAGAATCTATTTTTATAATATAAATATATGTTAATTAATTTTTTGCAAATATTTTGAGTAATTAAGATCATACAAAATAAACTATTATTTATTTACGTTTTTAAAATGGGAACCACATTTAAATACCTTTGGAAATAAGCAATAAAGATGCTTTGTACGATTTCTTTCTCTCTCCTCCTCCTCTTCTACTTGTATTAATAGATTTGCGGAGGGTCAAAAGGTAGTGTATATTGTTGAATTTTGTTACCTGGATGCCAGGTCTCATCTGAGGAAGAAGGAACATGTGAGCCCCACTCCACGCTCTCCCCTGGGCCCTCATCTCTGATAAAGAAGGAACTATCGAATAATTATATATTATTAGTTTATTCAATAATTTGGGAGGTTTAAATAATAAATTTAGATGAAATAAAATGAGATTTAAATTAAAAATTAAATAAAATATTATTAAATTTAAAAAAAATATATTTACAGGAGTAGAATATATAATTATTGCATATTTTTTAAATATATATATATGAAACTCATATAAAAAAAATTAATTTTTAAAATAATTTTTAAAAAAAAATTAATTATATAATATTTACATATTTTATGATTATATATACAGTATAATTGTTAATTTTTTCCAGCAATGATAATAGTTGCATTTGATAGGAGAGTGGTGGGGGTAGGTGTCGGACGGTGACGTTGGGGAATAACAATTAACACGGGGTTCTTGATTCTTGTGGGTCTGTTTTTTACCCAATTCCTTTTCGGCATTGGGGATGAGACGTGGGATCCTCTTTTGTAATAATATATACATACATTGAATGTACTTTTCTCCAAAGTCAGTCTTCCACGCCGATTTTCGGAATGTTCACAAAGCAAAAGTGTTTTGCGTTGCAAGATTGGACCCACTTTTGGTCTGCCAAATTTGGTTATCTTCTTTCAACTATCGGGGGTGACGATGTTTTGGAGTTTTGGGCCCGTAATGAACGGTACAAGATTCAATTTAACTTACACCGATAGGTTTGGCATCGATTTCAACGCTAAATCAAAACTCCATCGACATCTATCATGAGAGCTCACCATCAGCTGAAATCGATCTTGACATGAGTCGATGCGATTGTCGGCATCTTCTGTGAAGGAGGAGAGGAGCAGCGTCATAAAAACTCGTCGAAAAGAGGCTGTGGTTCACAAGGCCCTGTCACTGTTTAAGACTGAAACCCTAAAAGCAGAGAAAGTAGATGACAAAAAAAAGAAAAGGGTAGATGGCGTGTTTAATTTAGTCACTTCAAAACGACGTCGTTTGGATTTTAAGCCCAACGACGCCGGTTCTTATATATCTAACTCGCCTCCTGACTAGTTCTATGCTGGTATCGGCTAATTCCAACATTGACAGTCGATTTCCATCGGTGGCCGTCGGTTTCTCGGTTTACTATACAACCCTAATGCAAATCATATATATGCATCTTAATTCGACCGATTTAATTTACTAAAACTGATCCCAAATTGAGTTCCATGATGTTAGAATTTTTGAAGGAAAATTTGAGAATATCAAATTAGATTCCAATAGAGTGCGATGTTTTTTTTAGAATATGTTTTGTCACCTTTCTTATTACTATAGAGTTTTGAGAATAAAATTCTTAGGATATAGTGAAGCCTTCTGATTTTGTTATTCTAACATTGTTTTAGAACAACTCAAGAACACCATTTTGTGAGAATTTCAGGATGGAGAGATATTGATCGTCTTGTTCCATTTTATTGGCCATTATGTTTTTATTGAGACCGTAAATTATAATATAATGACATAATTATCATTGAGCTCATGAGTTAATGTAATCTAAAATTGTTGTCTACATTTTATTTGATCAATGTGGGACTAACATTTTTTCCATTTATCTCAATAAATACACAAGATATTATATATGAAGAACTAATTATTATATTATAAAATTATTTGAAATACTAAAAATAATATCTTTTTATGCAATTCATAAATTCTAAAAGATGATTGTTAGATTGAGCATCCCCTCCAATTGGGGGATCCTTGTTTATTTCGTAGAATAGACCTCAATCTCCCTTAATAAATTTATGACTTTGTGTGCTTGGTCGGATGAAATGATGAACTGTTAATTGGCTCCCACCTAAATCCCATACGGGATGACTGCTTGGTGATATTTTTTTATAATTTGATGAACAGACTATATAGCTACGGCTAGAAGTCGCAGTACAAAAGTGTGTACTACATCTTGTTGGTCTAAATTGACTGTGAGAAACTCTCACGCCAATTGTTCTTCGATCATTGGTTATGGAAAGCGGGAATATAGAAAAGCATTCGAAAATATAGACGAATCGCTGGCAAAGGACCATCACTAGTAGTGACGGTGCGCGTAGCACTCGCGCCACACTAGGAGAGACGTTGGTGGTCGGGATAGAGAGATCCAATGCCACTAATCTTGACGATGCCTTGCGTGGTAGCATGAGAGCTTCCAAGATGCAGCGGTGAGTGAAATTCACGCATGACATAAGCCATGCATTGTGTTGCAAATAACAATATTCTTCTATCGACTTGAAGATCAGCGTTGGGGAAAGGGGATGGCGGGATGCGTGTCGAACCTTACTTAATGGAAAGCAACATATTATCTTAGTTCGGGGCTAACTGAAAACTAAGAAAAAATCTACCGAACAGAAAGGAAAAAAACATAGAAAATAGTAGTTGAGGCCGGCAAGTGAGGGAGGTGGCTGAAGCTCCAGCCCTCCTCCTTACGGCAAACAAAGGAAAACCTTAGGAATGGCAATTTAGAGGACCAAAAAAAAAAGAAGAGAGAGAGAGAAATGGGGTTATTTATATGTTTCATTAGTATGTATATCATTTTTCAAACGAAATACGATTTGAAGACTATTTCTATTGATAAAATTGATCTATTGTTTTTTTTTTTTTAATTAAAAATATTTATGAAAGTGATTATTAATAAATTGATATTTTTTTAATATTTAAATATAAAATTTAAAGATATATAAAATATATTTGAAAGAAATGTAAAAATAAATTAATAAGTGCATTTGTACTCGTCGGTACAATACTGGACACCATTCTCGATCTCTAGCATTGTTCTTTTCCAGAACCTAGACACATACATGGTAATTAAAAGCTTAATTAAGAATACACGAGCAGATAAACGTGTAGAAATCTTCAATAGTTTAGCTATAACTCAAACGAGGGCCCGGATCTTCTCTTAGGTCAATTAGACAATTATCTAAGACTCTTTTATGGAAGAAAGTCTTTCACAAAAAATTTAAAGTATAATTTTTTAAAAAAGAAAGAAAAGGCTCTAATTAAAAATATTAATTAATTCAATAAGACAACATCAAAAATATTAAATAGTTATTATATATGTTATTACTAATTAAAAATATTAATTAAAAATGTAGTATAAAATCTTAAGTAGTAATTTACTTGACAAATAATAAGAATTATTTTTAAATCAAAATCTAAAATAAAAAAAATAAAAAAAAAATTTATTTAATTTTACTTAACAAAAATATCTTAATTAAAATTTTAGCCTTAAGCTCTCCGACTTATTGAGCTGACCCTAACTCAAACACTAATAGATTGAACAAAACATGAAAGGGCTAGAATTTCATAGTTATCCTAAAACGCTAAGAAGTTGCAAGCTTGACCATTTCCAATAAGGATTTGATGGGTAAGTTCTAATATACCTTAATAAGAACTCAGGTATATAAGAACTCTGAAAAAATTTACAAAAAATTTACAAGGTTTTAGATTTTCCTGAGGTTATTATTATTATTATTTTTCTATGGTATTTGACATGGACTTGGATTGATTCAATGGAGGACTAAGACATTTCCCACACAAAACAATATGGTACATTTTAGGACTGTACAAATTGGCCGCATTCCGACCCGACCCATTATTCCGTTAAATATCGACCCGTCTTGCCCGACCCGAATTTCTGCTCATGCCGACTCGAATACCAGTATTTTCGATTTAAATACTTTTTAAGTTTTACTAACACACGCACCCCCCTCCAGCTCCATGAAGGTATCTCCGTTGGATCTGATGTCGGCCATCATCAAGGGCAAGGTCGACCCCTCCAACGTATCACCCAAAAAGAAAACATGAAGAAGAAGAAGAACCCAACGTCTCTCCTACCATTCCCTCTTTCTCAGCGTCTCTCATAATTTCACTTTCTCTGGTTTACTCTTTACATATATCTTTCACCGGGATCCGGTTCGACTCTATCATTTTCCGCCACTCCGGGTTCCGGTGATAGTATCACCTCTGTTGTATTCCGAGCTATGCAATCGTCCTCCAGCTCCGTGAAGGCATCTCCGTTGGATCTGATGTCGGCCATCATCAAGGGCAAGGTCGACCCCTTCAACGTATCACCCAAAAAGAAAACATGAAGAAGAAGAAGAAAATGATGAAGAAGAAAAGAAACGGGTAATCGGCTTATCGGGCATCGGTAGATCGGAATTGAAATTTTATCGGGTCGGGTCGGGTCGGGTGAACACCCCTAGTACATTTTGATATATTTTTTTAAGACAAGCATATTATAGATAAAACTAAATAGTTATAAGATACAAATTTTATTAAAGTGAAAATCTCTAATAATCATTTAAATACAACAAATACACAACAGATACCAAATAAAAAATCATTTCAGAGTCATAAATATACTTCCTACCAATCCCAAATTTTCAGGTATATTTTGATACTTGTAAGATAATATCATCATAAACTCCTTAGTCTAAATTTATAAGAGTAGTGATAGGGACATAACTTTTGAACAGGTGTTTCACAACTTTCTAATAAAATGTTATTATATTTTCAAATTCAAAACCTCAAATAAAATTTAAATAATTTTTAAAAATTATAATGTTTTACTATAAAATAGTACAAAAATTGTGTAATAACCGTATTCTATAGTTTCTAATTTATAGTGACTGGCTATAAGCAGAAAGAACAATGACCCATCTTAACATTCTCGTCAGTTTATTAAAGAGAAATGATTTAGCTACAAAAAAACATTCTATAAAAATAAACTTATAAAGTTATTTTTATTATAAAATAAATATAATATATCATATGAAATTATATCAGTTTATAAATTTATTTTTATAATAACTTTTTTAATAATTATAGTACTTCTCTTTATGTTTGAATACTAAATACATTTCATTTTATCTAATTATTATATACTTCATCAAATATTTACACAAAATATAATAAGTAATTCACTTTTTTAAATATCAAAACAATGATAGTATGAAAAGAAAAAATATAGAAATGATTTGTACAAGTCTCAAATAAAAATAAGCAAGCTTTTCTAAAAGAGTAAATTTATCGTAAAAAATTATTAAAAAAAAAATCATATTTTTTTTTATGGGATTTACATTTTTATAAAAAATTTGTACAAGACTTATACATATAGGGCTTGCACCTATCATTGCTCATCATTATTATGGCTCTTTTTGAATTTAGAGATGAGTAAGGGTGTAAATGGTCCGGTCCGGAAAATTTGTGGACCGATTCCAGGTCTAAAAATTCTCTCACCCTGGACCGGACCGAACAGGAGTTCGGTCCATACCGGTTTGGTCTAATTCGGTCTAAGGGCAGTCCGGTCTGGTCCAGGCGTGCCCCATATGATTTAATGGGCTAAATTTAATCTAAAATTCTACAATGATCAAATATTTTTGGCCCAAATTTAAGTACTATAAATTATAATATATTAATATTATAAGAGCATATATTATATATTAATATGTTAGTATATATTATATATTAAGTATATTAGTAAATTATAACTAATAACACTATTATATTAGTATATTAGTAAATTATAACTAATAACACTATTATATTAATATATTATATATTTATATGTTAGTAAATAGTGATAAATTAGTCATAATATATTAAATAATAATAATACACTTATTACTTATAAGTTACTACTAATATTCTATATAGATACATTATAATTTATATTTTTATACTACAACTAGTCAACCAATAAATAATAATATGTTAACATTATAAGAGTATATATTATATATTAATATGTTAATATATATTATATATTAATATATTAATTTATATTATATATTAATATATTAATTTATATTTATATTTATATTAATATTAAAATTTATATACTATTTTTATATATACATATATAAATATATATATGTGGGGTTCGGTCCGGTCTGGTACGGTCCAAGGGGAGAAATCTTTTGGATCGGACCGGACCGAAATTAATCAGTCCATGTAAAATTTGGATCAACTAGACCGGACCGAATTTCATTCGGTCCGGTCCGGTCTCGGTCCGGGACAACCGATCCGATTCAGTCCACCGGTCCGATCCGGTTTTTTTACAGCTCTAGAGATGAGATAAGTTGAGTTTTGAAAATTGAATAATATATTATTAGAATATTATTTTTTAATATTATTATTATTTTAAAATTTTAAAAAATTGAATTGAAATTTAAAAAAGTTGAATAATTTATTATATTTAATATGAAAATTTTAAAAAATATAATGATAAATTTGAGATAAAATAAAATGAATTCTAAATATAAACGAGGCTATATGTCTTTATATTTATATATGTTATTTTATTATTAAGTCAGAATTTTAAGCATAATTAAGCATAACATTTATATTACTTAAATAATAATATTTGATTTATCATATATAAACTTAATTTTTTTGAATTATATATATTTATATAACCGACATGCATGCATAATCCTACACATCCATTCCCAAGCGAAGTCATGTTCACACCTCTCCGACTTGGCAGTTGCTTTCTTATATATTCTATAGATAAATTTATTTGTAAGTTTGTCTGATACACTTAAAATATTGTTGTTATAACCTTTTAATACTTCAGTTTGCATTAAAAAAATACTAGTATTTCGACTTTTTAATGAACCGAATAATCTTATACTAAGTAGTGTGCTACATACAATATTTTTATATATAAAATAGATGTTATAATATTTATTGATTCTTGCATGAGTGATAGTAAGAAGTTATTAATAATATTATACGATTTAGGTCTTTCTTATTTTAGAGGGACAATTTGTCTAGTCATTTTCATTGATTTTAATATTTTAAATAAGAATTATTTTTTAGCTGTTTTTTTTTTTTTTGTATAAAATAATTATTTTCTGTAACTCAAAAATTCGAGTTTAAAAGATTATTGTCTAGTTTATTTTCATAAATAAATTTATCTCATTTCATCATTATTACTTTTTTTTAAGTTTTTATTTTAAATAAAATAAATAATTCAATTTTTTTAAATCTCAAAATAAAATCAATATTAAAAAAAATAATTTTTTTAATTTTTAATTTTTATTTCATCTTATTTATGAAAATAAATGATACAAAAAATACTTTATCTCGTCTTATTTTATCAATATAATTTTTTTAATTATTATATAAATATAATAAATAATTTGACTTTTTTAAATTATAAAATAAAAATAATATAAAAAATAATATTTTATTAAATTTACAAATTTAATTTAAACTCAATTCAAATATAATTTAATTTACTATTGTTTAAAAAAAATCCATTTACTATTATTAATTTGTCACATATGGCGCGTAGGATTTGAGAAAATGAGTGCGTCTGGAACTCTAATATATCATAAATATGGTAATGATAACATTATTAAACCCCTAAGACTCTGACACCTATCACTTCATTTTTGTGTTCACACTTCACAACCTGGTGTTCACACCTGTAGGCTGTAATCAATAAATATTTATAGACAATTCCAACACCATCCTGGTCTCTCTCTCTCTATCCTCTCTCTCTCTCTCTCTCTCTGCATCAGCTCATCCTTGCTTTGTCTACATGAATTTCCCTTCTGTTCTGAACGCAGAAGACTTATCCCATTTCTACAGATTGATCCAGAACTCGTTTCCACAAATGAATGATGCAAGTGACGATAACAGCAGCAACAACCGGAAGCGGCAGAGAAGAGGCAGAGAAGAAGACGGAGATGGTGAATCCGATAGAGAAGCCAACAAGAAGAAAGATGTTAAGGGTATTCTAACTTCCTTGTTGTTGTTGGAAGAGCAAGAAAAGCAGGACCAAGAAGAGCTCGACACCGCGGCCTCAAATGAGGAGAAGTTGTTCTTCGAGTCAAACCATAAGAAAAAAACCAAAGCCATGGTGGAGTACTACTCCAATGTCCAAGATTATTACAACGAAGCCGAAGAACTAGACCGGACAAAGCTGAAGAAGTCCCGGCTTATGGCCGGTGCGGTGGCTGTGGCCGCGGCCTCCGATGGGTTTGAAAAGATTGATAAAATGGATAAGCGTGGAAGTAATAGCGGCGGTGGCGGTGTAGCCTCCGGTCAACATCGGAGATTATGGGTGAAGGACAGATCAAAAGCGTGGTGGGATGATTGTAACAGCCCGGACTACCCCGAGGAAGAATTCAGAAAGTATTTCAGAATGGGGAGGGCCACTTTTGATCTGATATGCGAAGAACTCAATTCAGTTATCGCCAAAGAAGACACTACTCTCCGAAATGCGATTCCGGTTGCCCAAAGGGTCGCCGTTTGTTTATGGAGATTGGCCACCGGCGAGCCGCTCCGACTTGTCTCCAAACGCTTCGGACTAGGCATATCCACTTGCCACAAGTTGGTCCTCGAGGTCTGCTCCGCGATTCGGAGCGTGCTGATGCCGAAATACTTACAGTGGCCCGACGAGAACGCGTTGAGGAAGATCAAAGACGACTTCGAATCCATTTCTGCGATACCAAATGTGGTGGGTTCTATGTATACAACCCATATACCCATTATCGCGCCCAAGATCAGCGTGGCGGCTTATTTCAACAAGCGGCACACGGAGCGGAATCAGAAGACCTCGTACTCGATCACTGTTCAAGGTGTGGTCGACCAAAGAGGGGTATTCACCGATGTGTGCATTGGTTGGCCTGGCTCCATGCCTGACGACCAGGTGCTTGAGCAATCGGCTCTTTACAAAAGGGCCAATGGCGGACTTTTAAAGGGTGTTTGGATTGTTGGGGGTTCTGGGTACCCTTTATTGGATTGGGTTTTGGTACCTTATTCGCGTTCCAATCTGACTTGGCCTCAGAATGCATTCAACGAGAAGATTGGGGAGATTCAAAGGGTTGCCAAAGAAGCATTTGAGAGATTGAAAGGAAGATGGTGTTGTTTGCAGAAGAGAACTGAGGTCAAACTCCAAGACTTACCTGTTGTGCTCGGTGCATGTTGTGTGCTACACAATATTTGTGAGTTAAGAAATGAAAAAATGGGTCCGGAGTTGAAGTTTGAGCTTGGTGATGATGAGATGTTCCCCGAGGAAGCTGTGAAATCTTCAAGCTCGATGAAGGCAAGGGATGCGATTGCCCATAATATATTGCATCATGGAATTGGAGGCACTCGTTTTGTGTAGTGGTACTGGGATTCTTTTGCTTATTAACTGTCATAATTGTGTTATATTCAAATCAGCCATCCTTTGTTTGTTGAAGGGGCTCTGTATAAGGTAAAAAATAGTTGTCCCTCCCACAAAATGGGGATGCTTGTACTACTCTTTGTAGGGTTAAGTTATACTTGAAAAATCACATAGACATGTTGTAACTTAAATTCCATACTTTGATTCACCAAAACAAGAGACAAAAGTATTCAAGCAACTTGACATTATTTTATAGCGTGCTTTTGTTTTCAATGGATACTGAATCTGATTCTTGTTTGTCACTAGTGAGAGCTTGGACAATGTGAAACAAAGTGGTTCTGACCATAATACTCTGTTTCTTTAGTTTGATTCTGTGCATTTCAGATTCTTGAGTTTTTGAAATATTCAGGACTACAAATAGGTAAAAGATGTCTGATGGAATTGGAATTGAGCTTTTGCTGGTTTATGGAACTCAGTGCTGCAAAACCATTGGGAATAAAAGATTATTCCACAGGTTTGGTTTCATCTGCATGGTGGGTTAGATTGCAAGGTTATGCATAAATAAAAGAGAAGGTGACTGATAAGCAGAAGGTAGGACGATGAGAATGGTTTTTTAAAACCCCAATAAACTAGAGATCAATTTCGGTTAAGATTATTAACCAAGTTTTGATTAGGCAGTATAATGAGATGGGATGATTTTAGATAAAATTTAAAAGTTAAATAAAATCTTATTAGAATATGATTTTTTAATATTATTATTATTTTAAAAATTGAAAAAGTTCAATTGAAATTTAAAAAGTTAGATTATTTATTGTATTTTGTATGAAAATTTTAAAAAAATAATTATAAAATGAGATGAGTTGAAATAATTTCTTAATTTTAAAAAAATAATTATTTTTACAATTTATATTTGTGGATTGTATTGTAAACTTAATTCAAATACTTTGATTTTATAGATAAATAAAATAAGTTTTTCAAATTTGAAAAATTTTTAATTTGTAAATAAAGATATTTTAATTAGATTTATTCTAAAATAAAGTTTTTTGTCTATCCATTATTTTAACATAAAAAAAATTTAATTTTATTGACTGTAAAATTGCCATTTTAGAATGGCTTATTTAAGATTTTTTTTTTTTTTTTCACTTTTACACTCGAGTTCTTTTCTCTCTCTCTCTAACTGAGATCCCTAGAAAGAAGAAAGAAGGCAATAATCTTGCACCACGTAAATACATGCTTGGAATCTGGCGATTGTTTAATTCCAGTGACTTCCATATCTTTCTTTACACAACAGGTCAAGAAAGATGATTCATGAATCATGATGACACCCTTAATTTAGTCTAATTGTTATGTCATCTATAGTGATAAACAACTTTCCTTCCACATTAGAGGGTGGATAGACATTGACCCATAAAAAATGGTGTTTAAAAATCACTGGTTGAAGTCCCATTGTATTATTAATTATTTTAGTCTCTCTCTCTGTTTTTTTTTTTTTTTAATTTTTTTTTAATGTTTGGTTCTTAGAGCTAAAGATAAATGTCTTCAACTCTGTATTAATAGAAAAATGTATAAAAGAAAAATGATAAAGTTTACATTATTGAAATCTTATAAATCAAATCATGTTATATTAATAATATAAATAGTGTGCTCTTTATACCGAGTTAGAATAGAATGGCTCTTTATAAAAACTATTCCAGCTACACTCTTAAGCTATAGTCACATGCGTAAGGTCTATTTGATTAAAAATTATTGTGAAATTATTTGTAAAATCTATCAACATGACATGAAATAATTGATTAGTAAATAAAAAATAAAAATTAATTTTTCAGTAATTTGATATCAACCAAAAATAGAGAAAGAATAACAATTAATTTTTTTTTTTTACATATAGTTCACTACTATTCACAATCTATTTTTTTTATTCACTACTTTTTCACTTCTATTTACTTATTATCTGAAATCACCTCATCATTTGATTTGTAAAAAGTCGATCCTTAAATAGGCTATGATTGTCCCATTTTCTCTTAAAAGATTGAGCACTAATCACTCATGGAGTTAATTGAGATGATCGAATTGGTGGATTAGTAAATGGCATTGAGTTAAGCCAAATCCATGGCAATTGGCCAATTTCCATGAATATGCATGCTTGCATCATGCCACTTATTGATGTATGAAAAATCGCTCAATAAGTCGAAAGGATAGAAAGAGTCATGACCAGTTCACTGTCGTAACTTGAGCCTTGATTGGTGTTGTTTGGACTCCTGACAGTGTTCTGATATGGCTATACTGTGTTGACGCCTACATCTATGACAATAAATGGAAAACAAGCAAAGAGAAACATATTAATAGATTTACGTGATTTGATATGTTGCCTACTTTCACAAGCATTTGAGAAGGAAAAATCTACTTAATATACATGTTTATACAATCTTTTATGGCCTTTCAATACTCAAAGGAAAGTTAGAGGTCTATTTGTTGAAGAAGTTCTCTCTAGAGCTCTCCCTCTCAAGGTTAAAGAAAAAAAAAAAAATACAAGTTCAACATCTAGTCTCTTATTTTTTTTTTTATCTGATCCTCCATTGGACGTGCCTCCGTGCTATGAGGGGACTAGCCCCTTTGCATATCTGATCATCCCTCCCTTTTTATGCTTTCTTATAATACCCGCCTCTTTACACTTTTGAGTCTCTTGTCCTCTCTAGGCTCTCATTTCCCTCTTCTCAATTTTGTCCTCTAGTGTGGCCTGGTGGGTTGGGTATAGCCATGGGCTGTATATTTTATTCCTACACCATTATTTCTCATAAATGAATGGTCCCCAAAGAAACTAGCATCGTATGTCATCAATATTCCCCTAAGTAAGAGTTTTTAAAATTCATTATATATATATATATATATATTTCTCTTAATCCTGATCCATAGGTCGCCTTCGTGGGCCTATTACGGAGAATGTCGGATCAATAAATCGTCACCGTCGGCATAACTTTATATGCTCAGCATGCAGAAATAGAATGATTCAGTTCTTCACCATGCTTATCAACTAACAAGCCTTTCGAGAAAAATAAAAATCAACTAACAAGCAATCTTCAGGAGCTTAGCACACAAATAACATTAATATTGCAACCACTTAACACTCCGAAGTACATTTTTCGTTTATAAATTGTCAAATATTTGGCAGCATGGAGTTAACTTCTATATTTGGCTACAGCATTTTAGCATCATTACATTTGGTCATGAAAACTCAAGACAACCGAACATGCATCCACATGAGAATGACATAGGTTGCTTGGGCAAGAACTGTTTCTGCCCATATTGCTGTAAAAGCTCACCTATACAGTTCAGAACAGGAAGGCATGTCTTCCATTTAGGACTTGTCATCTCAAATTTATATATAATTATATAGAAATATATAGAAATACTATATTATAAAATAACATCAATACGACTCTTAAAAACATACATATTTGAAAAACTTAATAATAAGTCTCAATACAAGTCTTAAAACACATATATCCAAAAAACTCAATAATACATATAAGGTTCTCAATCCATTTGTTAAAAAAAGTTGTAAATCATTTTCACCTAGAAAACAATAAGGATCAATATTTGAAGCATTAATTAAAATATTTTCATACCAATCACAATCACGACCATCATCATCCACATCAAGACCGACATTATCATTATCTTCCAAATTTAGTGACGCTAATGGCTCCTCAATACTTCCTCGCTCCTCAATACTTCATCAATCCAAGTCTTCTCCATCAATAAACTCTGATTTTTCACCCACTCATTTTTCCATCAAGTCGATATTTTCAAGGTTTATTGGATCCAAAATATCTCTTCCTTTTTTTTTGTTTCTGCCAAAATAAAATTCACATATAAGTGAAAATGTTAAATATTTTTCAAAAGTCAAAAACAATAATATTGAAAATTTTTACCTCTCTTTCAGCTTCAAGTTATAAAAAACAAAAACTAAATCATTTAAACGTTTATGCTCTAGTCTATTTCTCTTCTTAGAATGAATAAACTCAAATGTGCTCCAGTTTCTTTCACAGTTAGTCGCACTACAACATTGACTTAGTATGCAAACTGCAAACTTTTGAAGAGTTGGAGCCTCATTTCCAAAATTATTCCACCATGCAACTACAACAAAAATGGAATTATAAATTATTACTTAAAAATAAATAAAAGTTAAACAAAGCAGAAATTAAAATATAGATTTACACCATTTTAACAAATGATATTGATAATACCTGGACTAATTTTTCCCCGTTGTTGGATTGCTAAAAAATGTCCAAAATCACCGACTACATTCCTATACAATCCAATTTGTTCCATGATTATGTCTTGCTTATTAGGATCAAGTTCCAACTTTATAACACAAGTCATAAACCCTCTTGAGACTTTATTTTTCTTTTCAAAGCAAAGGCTATAGAAAATTCCAAGATTATAAAAACAGCCCGCTGCATGTAATGGACTATGAAGCTGCTTATCCCACCTAACATTAATGATCCTTATGAATGGCATATATGCAGTAATTTTGTTCTTCAATCTCGCTTTTTTATCCTCTTTTGCTCTTTCCATTGCATTATACAAAGTATCCCATTGTAGGTTTCTCTTTCTCGTCGACAAGTCGTAGAACTCTAACCAAAGACTCGTTAATTTTTACAATAAACTGACATTGAGGCCAAAACTCTTTATCTTCTAAAACAATCCCAATTATCTCTTTCCCTATGTTGCTTTTAAAATGACTTGATGGAGCCCATTATCACAAGTAAACATTTTTCTAAGCTCTTTCTTAAACAAAAGTAAGCATTGGAGACTTAAAAAATTTGTCGCAAACCTTGTGATTGCAGGGCGACATAAATCATGACCTTTGGTGAAATCTCTTCTCATCAAGGCCAAAACCTAAGCATGATTATTAATAAATTTTGTTATCTTCTTTGTCTTTTTTATAGTATCATCAATAATAGAAAAATATTTGGGATCAGAAAAACTCTCCAACATCAAATCTATACAACGAGCTGCACAAGGAGACTAAAGGAAAGAGCCATACTTTTGCTGTAACTTTCTTCCTACAGCCTTATAACTTGTATCATTGTCCGTTATAAACTACACAATATTTTCAACTCCAACTTCTTGAACAATTTCATAAAAAATATTAAATAATGTTTCTGAATCTTTTCTAAGCCCCGATGCATCAATAGACTTCAAGAACATTGTACCCTTTGGGGAATAAACTAGAAAGTTGATTATTCGTTGTTGCTTTTAATTTATCCAATCATCTGACATTAATGAACAAGCACTCTCCTCCCAAGACTTTTTAACATCTAAGAGACAATCCTGAACCTCGTTTATAGAATTCTTCAATAGATTTCCTCTCAACTCATGCAAAAAAGGACCTTTGAATCCTGGTCCAATAGCAGCTATGACATCTATAGTTGGTTGATAAAACTTGGATTGAGCTGCATTGAAAGATAGAATAGCATCATTCTACCAATTTGCTACGGATATCTTTACTTCGTCAATGATCTCCTTTGAACACATAGAACTCCTAATGGTGGGTTGAGATCCAAGAGCCGTTCTTGGAACGAAAAACCTATTAAGTGCCTCCATTGACTTTCCACGCTCCTCATTCCCCTTCCCTTTTGAACCATGATAGTGTCCCTCATTATCACCATCATTATCATTATATGCTGAATCTACATTACCAAAAGGGCTTCCAACTTTTGAGTTTTTTTTTCTTTTCTTTTGTCTGTTTTTTTATTTTTTCAATTCATTGACCATCTCCTTCATTCACCATCATCAGGGACCTTTCTACATGCTTCTACATCACCTGGAATCCCTACTAGATGATACTTCAACCTAGTGACTCCACCACCTCTAATTGTTTTGCTACAATAGATACATTGAGTACTATTTCTTAACCCAGACACTACACGTGCATGGGCCCATGCTGGATCCCCAGATATCATAGGAGCAAGTGCAGTCGATGTAGTAGTATTTGATTGAAAACTAGACATTTTTATACTCCTACATCATGATAAATAAATAAAAAAAATGCATCAAGTTATAATTTGGAACACGCTGCTTGTTAAAAAAAAAAAAGTAATAACGGCACCATTCTTAATATAACTAAGTTTTTTATGAATTTGAAGATATATCATGTGATATCCCATATGATAAAGATGATGATATGTGGTATATGGGATCCTACATTGCTTAGACAGGAAAAATTCTTGCTCTTTATAAGGTTTCAATATAACTTCAATTGTATTATTGACTAGTTCTTTTGGAGTACAGGCCATATGATTTGGACATTTAATTAGAGCGTTAAAAATAATATTAGAGTCTATCATAACTAAAAACGTGAGATTTAAGCCATGCCACCGACAATGGATAGGCCTGATGAGGACATCGAGCATATAAGAGGGGTAGATTATGATACCTCATATGATAAGGATGATGGTAGGTGTTGTATGAGATCCCACATTACTTGGGAAGGAAAATTTATTGGTCTTTATAAGGTTTTAATAGGACTCTAATTGTATCATTAACTAGTCCTTTTGGAATATAAATAATATGGTTTGAGTTTTCCATTGGAGACATATCAATTTGCACCAAATTTGTGATCAAAAACTCAACCTCCCCATTTCTCATACCCAAAACAAAGAAAAAAGAAAAAAAATTCCCCTTGGGTTGCCAAACTCATTGATCATGCATAAAAAGGGACATCCATGAAAACCCATTACTATAATGTGAAACCAAAAAGAAAACAGAAGATAACAAAAGGGTTGCTATGACAGTTGCAAAATTCCTATATTAATTAGATAACGATCAATATGACAACAACCTATGGATGATGCTAGTGACATGCTCTAGTTTAGTAATGAAGTCAACTTTTCATTCCCTGAGTGTATTCTGCAACCCAAGGCTCATTTCATTATTCAATTTTTTAACACTCTAAGATTGGGTACAAAAACACCGCTACCATTGACAAACCTATGATGTGTGTTGCCACCTTTAGAATCATAACTTCTTTTTTTACAGTTAACTGATTTTTGAATTTAATATCCAAATTGATTTTTGAATTTAGTGTGTTCAGTTCTCTATAGCCCTTAGCACTTGATTTAGGCTAGGAACATCTTCTCTGGAAAATGGCTTGCTTCAATTGCAAGATGGTCATTAACTCTTCAAAGCCTTCACCATTATCTCCCCACAAATTGAAAGAGCTATTTGAAAATAACTTACATGGTGTCTCTAATTGTAAGAGCTGAAAATGCATCTTTCTTTTTATTTTTTTATTGGTACCAGGTGTCCGAGAACAAAGTTCCAACTAATTGTGGGGTGTACAAGCCCTTAGCAGGGAGTTTTCCACAAGTGCAATTCGGGTAATTCAAGAGAAAATTCCCTCAGTCCAATGCCTCCTAGAAATTGTTTGCACCCAAGAGGATTTGAACCTTAGACCTAAAAGGAGTATGCCGCCAAGACCAAGACCAAGACCTTTACCACTTGACCCAACCCCTAGGCCTCCACCATCTTTTTTTTCTTTTTGATGCAAGAGAAGTTTTTTATTAAGACAAGTACCATTAAGACAAGTACCAAGGCAAAGCCAAGTACACAAGAAGAATACAAATACTGAACCTAGTTACAAGTGCATCTTTCTGAAGGCATCACATTTTAAAATGTAGCTGAAGATGTTAGGGTTTTTGGGTAGAAGTAGCACAAATGATTTTTTTCCAAAGATCGTACTTCATGGGATGTGTTTACAAGGTGATTAAACATGTATCTGACCTGTGTCTTGGGCTTTTGCCTATTCCTAAGATCAATAAAACCTTACCTACCAATAAAAAGAAAGTGATTAAACATGTATTGACAAGTTAGGGATTGCTTTTTTCAACTATAAAGGTTCTGATAAAGTTGGTGAGAAAAATGTGTAAGACCCAAGAAAACTTGTGTTGCTGCAGCCACTCCTCGAAACAATTGGCTTTCCACAACCTTTGTTGTTTGCAGGTAATCTCTACATCTTGTAATTATAAATTTTTAATGTCTCAACTTAATTTATGCGTGCCAACAACAACCATCTCCATCACCATCAAATTACATCCCCATTATCATCAAATTACAAAATCCTTAAATAGCACTATTAAAACTGGAATGATGGTAGAATAATGATTAAATAGGAAGACTATGCTGTTATTAAATGAGAATCAAATAGCGCAGAATGGAGTTATACTATAAAATAAAAATAAAATCGACCAACACATTCTTGGCAGTATGCTCTCAGAATTTATGAGGTATGAAGTTGTACAGTTGTAGACGTAATGAACTATTAGGAATTTATGGGATCTAATGAAGTATGAACTATGGGGATGTAATTGAAGAACTTTCAAGCATCTCATACAGTCATACAAATCCAAATAGAACTAATGATTTATAAAGCCATCACACAGAGAAAGCGAGAGAAGTCAAGAAGAACTAGCAGAATGGAGATTGACGATGACCTGCGGTTGAGCAAGAGAAGCTCCAACAGAGAGGACTGAATCAACAAGCTGCTACTTGTGGCGGAAGGATGGAGGCCAGAAGGTGTCTAGCGTAGGTTAGGAGAGAAATTAGGGATTAGGAAATTGTGGGAAAGTGAAACTGATTTGCTTCATCGCAGGCTCACAGGGAAGGAGAAAAAGAAGTCAAGAAAATTACAAGTTCATCACTACCATAAACCTTAATTTTGGACCGAAGCAAATATTCCGGCAGAAATACCAAAATTTGGCTAGAACAGACTGGAACAAGCTGGAATGGCCAGAATTTTACCCGGAATGGAACATCTAATTAAATTGTGCCAATTACTGTTCTGGCATGAAAAATTCTGGCAATTCCGACCGAAATGGAACCAAAATTAAAAGTTTGCTTAAAATAGAAGGAAATCTCAAGATATTGTTTTATCAATTAAGATTAGATAGGATACATAAGCAATGTAATCCATAGGGTTTGGCTCAAATGGTACATGCCTTGGTTTTGCTGGTATGCTCTCTCTAGGTCTAAGGTTCGAATCTTCTTAGGTACAAATAATTTCTAGGGGTCATCGGATTGGAGAAATTTTTTCTTAAATTACCTGAGATACACTTGTGGGAAAATCCTTGCTGAGGACTTATGCATCCTCAAGATTAGTCAGGCTTTGTTCTCAGACATCCGGTGCCATTACAAAAAGAAAACATAAGCAATATTTTACAGTTAGGTGAATGGAATAATGATTTCTAAATTAGATGCTTTCGCAACTTAAACAAAACTAAGTTTTTAAGGTCTGAGCAAATTGGCATATGAGTAAATAGAAGCTGCTGGTGAAATTGCGGGTTTATATACCAAGGAGATCTTTTGTTTCCTTGTCTCATTATCTCCAAAAGGTAAAAAAGGAGAAGATTATCCCCACAAATATTAGTAGACTTCAAATAACAACAATTATGGTATATAACTTACCTTGAAGAGCTTCCATAGCAATCTGAGTACACTTAAGAGTCAATGAACTCCACAAAGCACAAAACTCTAGCCTTATCCACTCTGCAGTTTACTTTTGATCAAATGACTGGTTACACATGGGAAAAAATCAAAATAAAGTACCATGCAAACATTTTATCTCGAAAAAGTGTGCAACAACAATAGCTTCATACCCATGAAAAGAAAATAATGGAAAATTAGTATGTACAACCTAATTGCTTGGATATATGGGCATATACAATGACAACTGAACCACGAAAAAGAAATTTAGATGAAACATATCGATTGTAAAATAATTACTATAGGTGCCCTAATAGACCTATTTGTCAAAACTATAAATCAATCAAAATAATTACGAGATATTCATTTTTTAAGGAGTAGAAATTGTCAGGAACTTAAGAAAAATCATTACTTGGTATAACTATTTTCATTTACCTGATTGGAATTAAGAACAACTTGGTGGTTTCAAAGCAAATGATTTACTTGCTTGGAATTGCAAAAAACTTATTATCAGAATCTCTAAGTGGATACTAGCAATTATTTAGGCAGGCAACAAAACATAACCCAATAATTTAAACTCAAAAAAAAAAAAAAAAGATGATAAAATGGTAGGCAATGAATAAGACCTAGATTCATCAATGAAATAACAAGATAAAGAAAAAAGAAATTAATTTTTCACGCACATGATCAAAGGTTTCCCACTGTTCAAGATTGGCAAAACAAGAATGGAAAGAAGACAGAAGGTTAACTTGTAGACTTACACGTCTGGCTACCTGGTGCACGACTTTAATATCTTTATAGCCAATAGATGGATGGAAAATATCTTTTGTCACAAGTATAGGTTCCAAATGATAGTAGAAAGTAATAAAACTCAGAACTCCTCAAGAACATTTCACTAACATGTCTGCTAACATTTTTTAGAGGTACATTTCTATTTCTTGTTTTCACTAGTAAAACCAAGAAATTGTTTCAACTATAAACGGTTCAGACAGATGGTGAATGGAAAATTTATGCCATTTAATACCAGAATCAGAAAAGGAAAATCTCATTTCCCAGCCGTATCTGAATTCCTTCTCTCTTGTAACAGCGCACTCTAGCTCAAAGCAACCCAATATAACACAACCAAGCATGCTTACATGCAAACACAATGCAGAGGAAAAGGATACGTCCCACTTCTCTTCGGGCACAGTCAGTTGGAAGTTTATGAACAACCAGAATGTTCAATTCACTAAGAGCTACGTATGCCAATGCTCACACCATGACCGTTGGGACTAATGCCTGGTGCAGCATCCTGTCTTTGGTTCGAATCCTCAAGAGGAGATAGGTAGCGCCTAATGCTAGCTCCTTCAATCACGCCACCAAGACCAGGATCAGGAGAAGCTCCAATACTCACAACATTATCAAAGCAGTATGCTCCAGCTTGCAATGAGTTTATCTGCAAGCGAAGCCAAAAGTTGCATATGTTAGTTTTGTGCATTATCGATATATCTCGAAACCTTGCTCGGTACCGCAACATTATATTATTCTACGGGAAAGCAAAAGAAGCACCAATTGTAACCGTAGAGCCCAAAATAATGCGAGATGCCAATGGAGGTGCTTCAGAGGGCAGCTAGTCTGGAAAGTTGGGCCTTGCAAAACTAGCTATTAAAAAAAAATGCCACAGAAATCTGGGTTGTGATCAATTGCATAGCAATACATGAACAGCAAGAAAAACTAGAATTTATCACGAACACAATACCAACTCTAAATACGTTTTTAAATCAGAACAGTCCAATCTTCTATAAATTTGAACAATAATGCATTCTACACGCATGATTATGCAAATGTACTACATCAATCTATACCCGCAACCATGCACAACACTATACTAATTCATGAAGTAACCGAGAGTTTGACAAAACGGAGGAGACTAAGCATTTAATGTTGTTTCCTATTCTTGTTTCGGTGTCCATATACAATTAAAAAAAAAAAAAAAAAACCTAATTGATAAACATATTAGTTAGAATTCCATTTTCTTTTCAGCCAAAATGAGTGATAGAGAATTGTCCATGTTTCTCAAGGTTTAATGATTGTTGGGTTCTATAAAATTAGCATAAGTAAGATTAGGGAAAGGGCGAAGAGGTTACCTCTATCGGCGGCTGCGCTGTATCTGTAATAGGGATTTGCCTTGGCTTTTGTCCATTTCAACTTACCTTTTCGGGCTTGGCCTAAAAAGCTAAAACCCCATTGATAACTGCAAATATATCCTCCAGTTAAGCGACGCAGTTTCATAGATAAGGCCCTCCCCGGTACTTCATTCTTGTGGGGGGAAAGTTTTTCAGTTTTTGTGATTTCTTTTTTATTTATTTTTTAGATTTATGAAAGTGGTATATATATATATATATATATATATATATATATATATTTATAGATTTAAAGCTAAATTGAGCTTCGGTTTCATTACACATTATTTAAGTACTTTGAATAATAAAACAAATAACAATAGTGCATGCCTTACTACTCCAAAAAGAAATAAGCCTTCATGTTGATAACTCCTTAGTGGTTAATTATTAGTGTTTTACTTACATTTTTATTTACAATACTCATTTTAGTTTTTTTTTATTTTTAATTTTAAATTTTATGATTTTCAATCAATCAATAATTGACATGTGGTCCTGTAGAAAAATAAAATTTTTTATAAGTTTTTCTTAAATACATTTAACATTTTTCTAATTATTAAGTACTCTGGAACAAGAGCCAATGGTCCTATCATAGAATCCTATGTTTAAGATTTATGTTTACATAACTAAATTTCAATTACTTGACATGTTATGGTAGGATGAGAGTATTACATCAACCATATTCTGAGAATACCTAATAATTTTTTTTTTTTTATGAGACCTCGAGATTATTGTTGGTTAGTCTTCTCTTAGAGAATGTTATTTTGGGTCAACATACAAGCAAAGTTGCTTGGAGGATGAAGTTTGGTGAGCCATTGCTTTGAAAGAAAAATGGTGGATTGTTGAGTACAACCTTAAATTAAGAATGCAATATTTGATAGGAATATCAAAGTCCTTCTTATGGAATTTTTTAACTTGTAATTCCAATTTCTCCACATTTTGTTATTTGAGCAATTTTAACCTTATTTTTAATATTTCCAACTCTCAAAGTGTCAAAGCCAAACCATTTACTACCTCAATTTTTGAAGAGTAATGATACATGTATAACCATTTTTAGAACATTTCGTATAATTATATTTTAAATTAACAACATTTTTATAAAAATGATCTTATTTTTATAAGGTACTTTACGTATACAAAAATATCCATAATTTAAAATACAGTTGTACAAAAAGTTGTATATCTATCATAATTCTTTACTACTTGAGTAAGAAAGTTGTTTCCAAGTGATGGCAGACTCTTGTGAGAATTGTTTGCCTTCATTTCTATACACAGAAAACACCGAAGTCAATAAAATGATATAAGCCAAATGGCAATAATAAACAGGCTTGAAGAATTATCCATCTACGAACATGAAAAGTAAAAGGGATTTGATTCAATTGAATCTTAAAATAAGTAGTAACTAAGTTGCAATGAGTTAAGCTTACATTAATTATTTTTCATTGATGTGTTTAAAAAATGAAAAATACTTTATCTACTTGTATATTCATCACAATTCATTTACATAATATGGTATATTTAGTGAAGAATTCCGAGCAGCCACGACATATCTTCGAGGAGACATGTCGTGGCTGCTCAGAATTTAATTTTGCAAACACCCATATATAAATAAATTTTTTACGTATAATCTAATTTAATTATTCATATTTTTTTTTCCTTTTATCATGTTTTTATTTTTTTTAATTTATTTTTTTAATATCTCGATTGATATAACATTATTATCACGTCACTGATTTTACAAAAAGTCCGAGACATCGTTTATCCCTAACATTACTCTTTACATAATTGGATTAGTAAAATAATAATATGGTTTGTAACATCACTTCTCTATCTTCTTTCTCTCAACAAGGTCAGAAAAAATACTTTATTTATCACTTTTCAAACCACAAAATGAATATACGTGACCATGTAACTCCTCAAGCGCCAATCTACAAGATCTGAATAATGAAATATATCGAAACAGACTATTATAGGACTTTTCACGAGTTGTGGATTGAAACCACAATCAATTAATCCATTTGTTGGATCAAAACAAACTGTGTGGTCGTCTCCTTAACTAAATTAAGAAACATAAGCTCCAACTTATGATTCATTATTCTATTTTATTTATTTTACCAAATTCCCCTATTAAGTACTATAGTCATTCTAATGATATTTTTATATGAAAAACCCCAAGCATTCTTATTATATTTCTAATTTAATTTTAATGCATTCTTATAAAGAAAAATGCACACTCAAGACATTAGATAGCTAAAACCCAATTTTGAGTCAAAAAATAAAAAAAAAACACCAAACAAAAAGAGTGGTCAATCCTAACAGACGAGAAAGGACAAAGTCTTTCAATATGCAATAGCCTCTCCTTAAATGCCAAAATCTTAAGATTACAAATGGGGATGTGGTTAAGATTGCAATAGCCACTCTTCCTACACTCTTTTTACTTGGGCATGTGGTTAACATTCTATTTAGATTGAGAAATGAGATGAGTTGAGATGAATTTAATTTATTTTTTAATATTATTATTATTTTAAATTTTGAAAAAGTTGAATTAGAATTTAAAAAATATGTATTAAAATTTAAAATATGTGTATTGAGATTTGTATTTTATATAAAAAAAATAAAAAAAATTGTAATGATAAAATAGAGATGAGTTGAGATAAGCTCAATTCACTCTCCAATCTAAATGGAAATTTTTTTATCTCTATATTTGGAAATGACGATTATAATTAGGGAAGCGTTACTCATCTCATTTTTTTCCTTTTCAATGGCTTCTCGTTGAGGGTTTTTATTTTTTTAGTTTTTCTTTTCACATGATTTTTAAGTAAATATTTTTAAGTAATATTGTAATTTTTTTATATTTTTAAAAAATATTTTAAAATATTAAAAAAATCATGTAAAAAAAAAAACTTAAAGTGGGAAGCCATCCGAATTTAAATGGGGGAGAAGAATAACACTTTCCTTATAATTATATTTATATCGTGTCAAATCATACAATTATATTATATAAATCAATTCAAGTATGATCTATTTACTTAAATGGATCAAATTTTAATATTCTAATATAATTTATATAAATAATAACTGATACAATACAATCTGTCTATTCTTATTTAATAATGAATTTTTATTGAATTAACCTGAACTAAACTTCTTTTTTTTTTTTTAAATTCATTTAAACTCATTTACCTCATTCCAATTTATTTTTTATAAATAGATTTAGCTGACTTGTATATTTATTTTTTTGACTAAATTAATATAATTCTATATATAAGACAATCTACAAAATTCAATTGTTTAATATAATTCCCATAAAGGAAGTGATTGTAGATAATCCAAGTCTATACAAATCGTATTCGTAAATCTTTTATAGATTATCAAATTATTAAAAATTTGTGAGATTTCGAAATAATTTTAATAATATAAAATTGTGGGTTTAGATTTAAAAATATAATACCAATAGCTTCCGAATTTTTTAATAATTAATAGCTGCACTTTGCCCTGAGACAACGTGGAGTGTTCCCACGCATCTGTCTGACAACAATGGTGAAACTCATCGATAAAGCCTAATAAATAAGCTTTCATTCCCTACGAAACGTCCAAGCCAAATCAGCCAATCAAATGCCGCCGAGTCATCAAAAGTCACTGCCAAAATTCTAAATTGCCGCGTGGCATCATATGAAGGCCGTAGTAGTTGTGGTGCACGTACGCCGCCGACGCAGTGGATAAAAAGAACCCCAACAATTTGCTGGGCTTCTAACATCATCTCCTCGTTGTCGCAATAAATAAGACTCTCTGTTCTGTCAGAGTGAGTGACTGAGTGAGTGAGAGAGAGAGTTTTAGAGTGAGAAAGTCGTTTTTCTAGAGGGAGAGAATCTCAGGCGTCTGCGCACATTGGTACACCGATAGATACGGCTGGTACATTCGTAGCGAGGATGGAGGATCGAGAGGAGGAAGAGGAGGTGATGGGGTCGAGCTTGACGATGGAGAAGGTGGCGGCAGCGAAGCAGTTCATAGAGAACCACTATAGAGCTCAGATGAAGAACATTCAAGAGCGCAAAGAGAGGTGATTTGATATTTCCTGCAGCTAATTTTGAAATAAGCTTTTGTTGTTATACTATGTTGAACTAACTTTACTGTAGACGAAAATGTAGGAATCGAAATTCATTTCCACTACAAAGCTTGGGCTTTTAGTTGCACTAAACTGGGCAAAGTGCAAGTACATTGCCTAGATCTTGTTATATTTTTATTTCGAATTCTTTGTTTGGTAGCCATGAAAATGAAAGGGGAGTGAAAAATCAATTTCTTGGACATTTAGGAAAATTTAGGAACAGGCAGCTTCACTCCTCAAGTGAACTCTGAGACGGTAATTTGAGTGTTGGCTTCAGTGTTATACACCCTCAACCTTTTACATAAAGTAAACGTTGCATAAAATATAGGTTTGAAACATCAGATTATTCTTCCCTAGTTTCCTCATCAATCAAAAAGGGGGTTCTTAATTCTGATCCAGGCATTCAGCTAAGTTAATGTGTTATTTGGTCCTTCTGTCTTTGTATAATATTGGTGATACATCTATGTGCTACAATATCAATTAGATTAGATGGAGCCAAGAGAAAAAAATTATATGGAAAAAATCTTGGCCAAAGACACCGATTTATTTTCAGACAAATGAAGAATGTTGAAGTTCCAAATCATTGTCACTTCAAACCAGAGAGGCCACTCAAACAAGACTATGTTTGCAACTGATTTCAAAGTTGCTTCAGTTTCCCAAAGTTTTCAGATGACTCCCATGTTTGAATACAAGTTACTCTGTGCGGATAATGATTGGCAAGACAATGCATCAAAGAATTTGAGGTTATAAAATTTTGAAGACTGAAATGAAATTTGAAATTAAAGAAACAGACAGCTTAGGTTCAACTTTCTAGATTGCCACGATGTATGTGGTTATGCTGGGACTGTGTGCATTCATATGAATGGAGATTGGTCTAACTCAATTAGGTCACTGATACCCTTGCCCAATAAAAAGAATAAAATAATTAATGCAAAACTTCAGCTAGATAAGTAATAGCCAATGTTTATTTTGTTTCCATTGCAGACGATGGGTGTTAGAGAGGAAATTAGCATCTACAGATGTGCCTAAGGAGGAAAAGATCAATCTAATCAAAGATTTAGAGCGAAAAGAGACAGAATTTATGCGGCTAAAAAGGCACAAGATATGCGTTGATGATTTTGAGCTTTTAACAATCATTGGGAGGGGGGCCTTTGGTGAGGTCAGGATTTTCAGTAATATACTTCCAGCGTATATAAAAATTCATAATTGTTTTGGTACTATTTCAACTAGTTGGTCGAGTGCCATTTGTGGAGCTACATGCTCTTTTGCTCCTTATGGTAGCTTGTTATGAAATGGAACTTTAGCACATTTTGCTCATGCTTCCTCAATCTACAGGTCCGATTGTGCCGGGAGAAGAAATCTGGCAATATTTATGCCATGAAAAAGTTGAAGAAATCTGAAATGGTTAAGAGAGGACAGGTGAGAACACACAGACTCACATTTCCCATGGAACCTAAAGCTGCAGCTTGACCTGAGGGGGTTACTTTCGATTTCCTGATCACCCTATTAATTACCATTTGCACCATATAGTCACCCCCTTTTCATTTTTATTACTAGGTTCTTGTGTAACTATCAACCCTGTGTACTCTTATGGTTATTGAAGTTCTTGGATGTTAAATATCAACTCTATGCACTTTCAGCCATTGTTTACAAATACCCATTAATCGACAAGAGTTATTATTAGTAATTATGGCATGTGCATATGCTGGTGTTCTTCTCACTTCAATTTATCATTTCTATTGTGATCACTAAAGTGCTCTGGCTGTTGCTGGACCATTTATGATTTTCCTTTAAAATGAAAGGATGTTCTTTTCTTTCCTTTGTCTTTTGCCAGGGAAAAGAAAATTTATTAATTCTCAGTAATTTAGGGCCATAGTAGAATCTAACTAGCGTTTGGGAAAGCAGTTTGTTTATGTTATATTTGAGTCAGGGTTCTGAATATAGTAAAATTAAGTTTTCTGTGCTTTATGTCTAATTTGTTAACCATGCTGTTACATTCTCTGTAGTATGTTTTCTCCTTTTATATCCTAAAGCTCTGTATAGTTCAAATTTCTTGTACATGTTTGGTTAATAGTTCTTTTTTGGTCAAAGGTGGAACACGTCAGAGCTGAGAGGAACTTGCTGGCAGAAGTTGCCAGCCATTACATAGTGAAGCTTTATTACTCATTTCAGGATGCTGAGTACTTATATTTGATTATGGAATATCTGCCTGGTGGCGACATGATGACTCTACTGATGAGGGAAGACACCTTAACAGAAAATGTGGCTAGATTTTACATTGCACAGAGTGTCCTGGCCATAGAGTCTATTCACAAACATAATTACATTCACAGGTGAATTTCTACTGTTGGTGTCATGTCATCAAATTAATGTGCTAGATGCTGTGACTATTGTAGTTTTGGACAGTACTTCTATTTTGTTAAATAATGTCTCATACTTAGTATACCTTCAATCTCTTACTAGGGATATTAAGCCTGACAACCTTCTCCTGGACAAATGTGGCCATATGAAGCTCTCAGATTTTGGGCTTTGCAAGCCTCTTGATTGTACTACTTTATCTACACTGCATGAAAATAGTGTCATGGATGATGAAAACTCGAGAGATCCAATGGACATTGATGGTTGTTTTCCTGATGCGGGTAATGGGAGTACTTGGAAAAGCCCTCTTGAACAGCTTCAGCACTGGCAAATGAACAGAAGAAAGTTGGTATGGTAGTTTTGTCGAGATAATTTTCTGCTACATTTGTAGTACGTTTCTTCAAAGTACAGTTTATAGTTAGACAAATATGGTAATCTCTCAAAAATTATGCAAAAGAGGACAGGCTTTTGCAGATAATTTGTTGGTGAAATATGCTCTTTTTCTTCCTTAACTGACTGTAACGGGATATATTGTTGAGGCAATTGCCCCCTGCATGGATCTCCTACTGTGTGGCTCATTTGTTAGTTGTGTGCCTCCTATCTAATGACACATTTGCAGACACATTATTCTGCTCTCATCCATCCATATAAAACCTACCCGCACTCTCATCAAGATATTAATTAAGTCCCATATCAGCTTTGTTGGGAAGTGGAATTACCAAATAATATCACTGTGGCCGAAAGGTAGAATCATTAAACTTTAACACCCAGCTACACAGCAATAAACAGGACTATAGCATGGTCATGTGGTTACTTTTTGTTTGTTTTTGTGTGTTTCTTAAGATTGTAGAACAATTCTTTATTGTTGGATGGTGTTTTGTTGTGGAAGGCATTTTCAACTGTGGGAACACCTGATTACATAGCTCCTGAAGTACTACTGAAAAAGGGATATGGAATGGAATGTGACTGGTTAGTCTATACTTAAATGTTTTCTATTTTTCAATTCTTGCACAGTTTCCATTGGTGGTGCTCATTCCGGAGTATTAACATTTTCTTTCTGCATTTACTTTTCAATTTCTCTTTTCAGATTAATGGCTGTAAATGCTTCAGTTTATTTGTTTTTTTTTTTGTCCTGATGAGCAAGGTGTGACCTTGAACTTCAAAGTGTCATTATTTTGCTTTTGTTGAGGCTGATAAAGGCTTGGAGAAATCTTAAGTTCCTTGATAATGAGTGTAATCATGCTTAGATGTCATATATGTCCGATGTACTTGGGCTAATGCCTATTTATCATTAATAAAATTCTTATTTACTGATAAAAAAAGTGCTTTGATAATGAGGATTTTAACTGTATTGCTACTCTGTAAACATGACACACAATAGATAAGAGTCTCAGTACTTCCATGTCTAGTTCATGTACAATTTTCTGTAATATGTATACTTCCTGTGTACGTGGGCTTTGCCTAGTTGCATTCAATCAATAAAGGTTATTACTTATAAAAAAAAAAAAAAAATTCTGTAATGAGAAAATAATTACTAACATTGCTAATTCTTTTGCCAGTTTATGTCTACAGCTCTGAGATTGATCTTTATTTGTTTAGTGTGGTCAAACCATTGAGAAGATTTTATTAGCTTTTCAGTATAGGTCCAAGAAAAACCCTAGCTCTCCTTGTAGAAAGCTAAAATTTATCTATATTTTTTTATGGTTTTGAGCAAAGGAAAAAAAAAACCCCCTATTAAGACATGGATAAAGTTTCATAGATTTTCTGCATGTATTTATGTTAGTTTTGTTTCCGCTTTCTGGTGATACTGCATGTATTTATGTTATTTGTACTTCAAACAGGTGGTCACTGGGAGCAATAATGTATGAAATGCTTGTTGGTTACCCTCCATTTTATTCAGATGACCCAATAACCACATGCAGAAAGGTAGAATTCCAAAATTCTTTAACATAGAATTTCTGCAATTATAAAACCTCTGCATCTCTGGTTAGTTTTGAGCTGACTGATAACATTCCTATATATAGTGTTTAAAACATAAATTTTTTCTGGGATCCATGTTTCTCATGGCACTATGATTACCTTTGTTTAGTCATACATTTGCGCAGGTACCTTCAGAGGTTGTGTGGGCTAGGCTCTTGGTCAATTGTGGTGCCCTAGGCTTAACATCATCTTTCCACAAGTTTTGAGCATGTCTGGGTCACTTTTGTACCAAGTGGTTCATTGTCTAGTGTGTTCTATTGTACTATGATGTTATTGTAAGAACATCTTTATACAACATTTAGGCCTCATTTGGGGAATGAGATGAGATGATAAATCTTTGAATAATAGTTAAATAATTTGTATATAATAATGAAATGGTTTGAGTTAAGATGTTTTTATGGGTTTTGAGAAAGGAGAGAGAAGTTGAATAAAAATATAATAAAGTTAAAATATTGTTAGAAGATAATTGTTAAAATATTGTTAGAAGATAATTTTTTAATATTAATTTTGTTTTGGAATTTGAAAAAGTTGAATTGATTTTTGTGTTTTGTTTGGAAGTTTGGAAGTTTGAAAAGTTTTAATGATTAGGTAATGATTAGATGAAAAAATTGAATATTTGAATTGAAAAGTGTTTGTGTTTGAGTAATGTTTGGGAAGGAAATTATGAAAAAATTTGAGATGAGCGAAATGTTTTCCCAAGTGAGGCCTTAGACTTTTCTTTTGACATCGTTACCATTTCCCTATTTTCTTCTGCTGCTGCTGCTGTTGCCAGTTTTTTTAACCATCTCCTTGAACTTGCCTTTCATTGTTACCACTTTTCTTTCAATCATGGTCTATTTTGATGAATGGGTATATCAAGTTTTTCTGACAACTATTTTTTCCCAGATCGTTCATTGGAAAAATCAATTAAAATTTCCAGAAGATGCAAAGTTGACGTCTGAGGCTAAGGATCTTATTTGCAGGTTGCTGTGTGATGTTGAACATAGGCTAGGTACTGGAGGTGCAAACCAAATTAAAGTAAGTTTTCTTGTTTGCCAAAATGTCACAAAGATTTCATCTAGTCTTCTGTTCTGCCTTATAACAACTCAGTTGTATCAGGCTCATCCCTGGTTCAAGGATGTCTTATGGGACAAACTCTATGAAATGGAAGCAGCATTCATGCCAGAAGTCAACGGGGAGCTAGATACACAGAACTTTATGAAGTTTGATGAAGTATAACTCATCTTCCACAACTCTTAGTACCACTTCTAATTCTTCTTCATCATAAATTATTTTTGCTTCTGACATTCTTGTGCCAATACTACTATCACTTAATCTAGCTTGCCACCAGTTGCTGCCTATTATATTTTGGGATACTGGTCCTCGATCTTGCTCATTATGATTCAAGGATTTTCACTATTATTTAATGATTTTGATTTTAATTAGTGGACAATTCTCTCATAAATTAAAAAGCTTGATACATTAGTTGTTATTATGGTTTCACAATGGCAAGCAAGATTCATAAACAAGTGAAATTAAAGAACTGCATCGATTGCAAAATGATGACCAAGGATATACTCTTGAAATTATTTTTGATTTTATGGGTTCTCAATATGTATTATTATTTTCTTATCTTAAAAATTTGGTCAGAGGTTTAAAATAGAGACGGCATGCAAGCGGGAATTTCATGACTTCATCTCTGGAAATGCATTTTAATTATTATGCCAACAAGGATCCTCTGAACTTTGATGTTCTTAGGTCTTCCTTCTGTTTTTTTTTGGTTGTACTAATGTCAAGATGTTGCACTCATTAAAAAAGTAGTGTCCAGATGCTGTGCTTCATTATGCATGTGCATGTAATATTCCTTCATAGATTTCTTCTCATGAATTGAAACTTGGAATCTGTTTTTAGTTGGATCCTCCAACCCCTGCAAGGAGTGGCTCGGGCCCCTCACGGAAGGTTTGTCACTATTTATGCTTTTGTTTCTGTGTAGCCAATAATGGGCATTAGCTTGTAAATAGAAATGGGGATTAATTGAGAGGCAGAAAATGGTGGTGCTTTGATAATTACCTGGCATGGTTGATTTACTATACTAAAAATATATATTGTCTATATCCACATTGCCCCAAAATACGAAGACTTGGTTTGGAGAGGTTTTTTCATGCTAAAATGTCACAAAATCTTCCTTTCTTTTGGGTTTAAGTGCTCATTGTCATTATAAAAGTTAGTCAGTTTATCCAGATTCTGTCTCCTATATATGTGAATACTTACATTTTTAAGCTGGTTATTGTTCTTATAATTAGTATGAAGTTTGATGGTTTTGCTTCTTATACCATGTAGATGCCATTAACTACAAAAGATCTAAGCTTTGTTGGCTATACATACAAGAATTTTGATGCTGTGAAAGGCTCTTCTGGTATGCAAATTTACTTCTGATCTAAGTAGTTGAGGTTCTATTTTTTTTTTTTTTCCTTTTTTATGTTTGAGTGCGGTATTTACGTATTCTGGCTAGAAGAATATGCAATCTACCATACAAGATTTTGAGCACCCCCCTAAAAAATCTCTTTCTTTTTGCTGATTTCTGTATTTGCCATACTGGCAAAAAAAAAAAAAAAAAAACAACTGCAGAAAAGGGGGGAGGTGGGGGGGGGGGGGAATTTGTTACCATCCTAACTCCAGTATTTTTCCCATGCGTTCAGATGTCATTATAAAGCTCGGGCTTGGGTGGACAGACTGTTGAGAGTAATAATATGCACCTTTTCAGCTAGGAAACTTTTTTCAACTTGTCTCTTCCTCTGGGTCGGATAGTTTGGGCAGTTAAGTGGGGCATAAGTTGCTGGTCCTCCTTTTTGTCTGTGTGGGGACGAAATATAATGAATTGCGTCTCACGATTGAGCAATAGAATAACACATTATTACTGTGAGAAATGAAACAGAGAGTTGGTGCTACAATCTTTATCAATGGCTAAGTGGACATTAGGATCTAGAAGCACTTAGATTTGACCACCAGGGTACAACAATGAGTGGAACTATGACATGGAACCAAATCAACAGTGGTTTTGAGCCCATTCATGGCTAAAATAATGACCCTTTGTGTGGGTTAGCCTGTAGGAGAATTCCTAGGTAGTGCACTTGCATTGCTGAAATCCACATCAGGGGGTGCAGATGGTTCCGTGCCTCCCTCAGATGCATATGACTAAGCATAAGTTTTAAGGCAACTATTTAAATTCTTTGAGTGAACCCCAGATAATGGTGTAACAATTCAGTGAAATCTGACCACCAAAGTGGCCTTTTGTAATTATTCGTTTCAGAGTTAAAGTAGCATTTTTTTGGTGCCTCAATTTCATGTACATCCTAGGAATGGAATCTATGTCTTGAGATATAGTTAGCACACTCACCTCATAATATAAGATTTAGAAGTGATTAATAAGCATATATGGAAAACAGAATGTCTATTTGCTTAATCCCTTGGATATTGTGCTATGATTTGACGTATTATATCTGAATCTCCTTATGGTAATTCTATTTCTTGGAAAGGTAATTATTGGAATGAACCATTTTAACCTTTGCAGGTCTCAGAAGAAGCATGTCGCTGAAACAGCCATCAACTGATTCTATACATAGTAAGGATTCTAAGTAATCATTATATTTTTCTCCTGCAAGTAAAGGATCTTCACTACAACCAGCAAGTTTCATGTGATTTAAATGGATTGAAATTTGATAGTTGATATTTGTAGGTGACTCGGCGACAGATTATACTACCAAACGGACTGCTGGGGAAACAGAGGCACAGATACACTCGTCATCAAGCGATCCCATGTTATTCTAAAAATAAAATTACGTGGTGACAAAATGGCAAGTTTGTCGTCTGGATCTGCATATGCCTGCTGTTTCCATAAATCTTCCTTTCTTCTTAATTAAATGTCTTGCAATTGCCATAATCACATCTTAGTGTACAGCAATATTGAAGAGCAAGAGAAGACTTTGGCTGGAACAATTTGTGTATTAGAGTTTTAAGAGTTTAGAGCAGAGAGTTGGAACATGTCCTGGCTGCCCAGGTTGGCAGTGGTATATTTGCCTTCTCTAGTGGCAGTTCTTGGTCAAATTTTAATGGATGCCAAATCACCAGGAAACTCAATAGACATGTTAATTACTGTGTGCGCGTTTGCAAGCTTGGACAAACTAGCTATTGAAGTATATTAATGGCAAAAGAAAAGAGCTATTTGGAATATGTTGCCTCGAGGTTTGACTCTTGAGGTGTTAAATTTTTGAATGCTACTTTTGAATTTGATTACACTCAAGCTGTGGAATCTAGTTACTGAGGATGATTGGTGTGAAGGTTGTGTTAATGCAAACCTGACTGTTGAAACAGGTTTGTGTTTAGTTGATTCTTAAGTTTATACCTAATGTTTGTTCACATTGGGGCTATTTCTACTGCATGAGAATGTACCAATGGGGCTAAGTACTAAATGCTTTAGAATGGATTCATTTCAATGCCCATACTCTTATGAACATCAAAGATGAAAAAGGGGAGAGGGGGATGGGGGTCAAATGCCGCCGCCAGTGTGTGGTCTTCAGCCGTCCCGTCTCGTCCTGTCCCGTCCCGTCCCATCCTAGTACCCGACTTCTAGGGACAACATCATACTGGAACACAGTTGATGTGGATTGTAGCCTCGCTACCGCCATGTGCGGCCCCTGCTTTCTGCCGTAGCATGGCGGTTTGTATTTATTCTTGTTCATAAGAGAACCAATTGTTTTGAGCCATTCTTCTAGTTCGTATGAGAACTGATTTGGCTCAAATTGGAAAATTTGGACACATAAAAAGAAGAACGTGACTCGTTGAACTCTTGATGATGAAGAAAGTAAGAAACATCGATCGGACGTATTAACTCACATGCATAAAGTCACTTTTAAGAAAGTAATATCCATATGTTGTATCAATATTGGATCTCAACACAGATAATAATAAGACTTTATGATGTGTCTGTCACCTTTTTAATTTGAAACACCCTTATCCCCAAATTTGTAGTCTGCAATCATATAATTTAAAGTTACTAAATCCATCTCTCTTTCAGATCATGCAAAAATATTAAATATATATTTTCTTAAGCATTTGACCCTTTTGGGGCAATATAAGGACCAAAAGCATATTATAATCATTCGATATTCTGTTAAATCAAAATTATACTATTAGAGAGATTAACTCCTACAACTAGTGAAAATGTTTATGCGCCGATATCTATTTAGCATTCATTTTAAATTTGGATTGAACTGAAATCAAATTAGTTCAATCTAAATTTAAATTAAATTTAATGTCTAAACACCCAACTTTTAAATTATTAAACTCAAACTTAAAATATTCTTAAATATGATCTATAATTTTTTTTAATTCAATATTTCTTTACACGTAGAACTCACAATTTTTATCAAATATTTATAAATATATATATAAACTTATCTTAATATTCAAATATATTTAAATTCATTTTAAATAAATTCTATATATATATATATTTTTTAATCTCAATTCACTATTATTTGTTAAAAAAAAAAAACTCACATCTTTCAAGTTAACTCAATATACTAACGGGCATTAACGTTTCTGCATCCCTCCATTATCTTTAGGACGCTGAGCATCCCTTTGGTCAGAACTATACCGTTATGCTGTTATGTATTTATCTAACTAACAAACAAGTGGCTGCAAAATTTTACGCTGTGATTGTAGTCGGAAAAGTCGCTTTTGGATGATGGGAGTTTGGATTGGAGAGTGGAAAGGGAAGGAAAGAAGGCATGTGGGTGACTGGAAATGCTTTAATATGCTCTTTTAGATTTGACGTCTGTGACGGTGACTCTGTCCATCCATCCCTATCTTACGCACCGTCGCACCTCTCTTGCGTTTTCTTTTTTTTTTTTTTCTTTTGCATTATTACATTTTTCAAAAATTATTTTATTCCCTTTTTTCACCACTCCGTTTCACGCGCTTCCAAATTTCAACACTGAAAAAGAATAAAGAAAATGAAGTATTTTTAGTTGTGAGATTTTTAAATTGTTGTTATTTTTAATAGTGAGCAACCAGCCCATTTTTGTATCTTTTTTCTTGGTTTTTCTTTTGATTCTGTATTGGACTTTCAGAAAGTCTCTGCAAGAGAGAAATAAGTAAGAAAACAACAGAGAAGACAGTACTGTTTTTTACCCTTTTTTTTTTTTTGTAATTCTCACAACTTTTTGGAAGAGAGAGAGAGAGAACTGGTTAAAGCATGAGAGGCTGAGATGGGTTGCCTCAGATCCAGGGAACTCAAGTAATTTGTGAGAAAGGGGTGACATCTTTTTAGGGTTTTCCTGTGATTCTTGGGACACTGCCTTTCATTGCTTCTTTCTCATGATCCACTTTTCTCTTTCTTTCTTGTGTTAGGCATAATGGGATGGTTTCAAATTTTAATTTAATTCTATTGTCATTTCATTAATACAAAAAAGATTTCTTCTTTTCTTTTTGGGTTGCGTGTGTACTTCAGTTCTTTTCTGGCTGTTTCTCTGTCATTATAGTTGATAACTTGATGGAGTTAGATAAAGAAGATTCCAGAGAAGAAGTTGATAAGGCTTGAGCAGGTCTGTGCTTTTCAACTTTTAGGTCGGTAGTCGGTACTTCCATATATGGAAGCTGGGATCCATTGTTTTTGACCGGATCTGACTACCCATTTCCCCCCAAAGCTGAAAGATACAGCTGAATTTCGCTTCCTCTATCGGTCAAATTCCTTTTCTTCGGCATGAGAATTAATGGTCCGTTGAAACTCAGCATTCACAGGCGGTTTGATTTTGGGTAACTTTTTCTACTGCCTAGATAGAGATATTGATGGAGGAGATGTCTCCGGCGGTCGCGGTGACATTTAGAGTAGGTAACTCGGTCTGTGATAACCCAACTATTGCTACCCATTTGGATGTCACTAGACTTAAGCTAATGGCGGATTCTGGGGTTTTGTTATCCGACTCTGTAACTAAGACTTCCCCTGAGAAAATTACTGGGGGTGAAGAAGATTGTAATTGTGGTGATTTGGCGAATGAAATTAGTGTTGCGGTGGCCGTGGTGCCGAAAGAGGATTCTTTGTTGGATATGGTATCTCAAAAAGGAAGCTCTTGGGTTGGTGGTGACGATGTGATGGCCCGAGAAAGTGAGGAAGATGATTCCTTATCATTGGAGGGTGATAGGATTCTTGATAGCTCTTTTTCTCTTTCTGTAGGGAGTGAGTGCAGTAGTTTGTGTGGGGAGGACATCATGGTTTTTGAGGCTGCTTCTGATATAGTAACACTGAGTTCCATAGACATAGAGAAGAGCTTATGCTGTGTTAATGATGTTGTTGCTAAGGCCACCGATTCAGAGGGACCAAATGATGGGACAGAGATCATGAGTGATCATGTTGCTGTGGCTGTGAGTCTTGAGGAAGTGAGTGGTGATGTCTCGGATCCAAAGCCATCTGCAGTTGTTCTTCCATTGCCTCTGGAAAGAGTGCTGAGTGGAGCCTCGGGCCGCAGCGTTTTTGAGGTGGATCATGTCCCTCTTTGGGGAATTATGTCTGTGTGTGGAAGAAGACCTGAGATGGAAGATGCAGTTGCTGCTGTTCCTCGTTTTCTGAGGATTCCTATTCAAATGCTAATTGGTGACAGAGTATTCGATGGTTTGACTAATTGTAAACCTCCCCAGACTCTGCATTTCTTTGGAGTCTATGATGGCCATGGAGGCTCTCAGGTAGCATTTATTTTTATTCTCCTCAGTTTGTGGGTTCTCTTTTGATGTTTTTCCTACTCCCAAATCATGCATATAACTTATTTATGTGAGTAGTTGATTTGTATGAGGTATTTATTCTTTTCAGGTTGCAAATTATTGTCTTGATCGTATGCATGTGGCTTTGGCTGAGGAGCTAGAATGTGTGAAGGAAGGCTTAGGAGATGGAACGATCAAGGGCAATTGCCAAGAGCAGTGGAAGAAAGCATTCACCAATTGTTTTCTCAAAGTTGATGAAGAAGTTGGAGGGAAAGAGAGTGTTGAGCCTCTGGCTCCGGAAACTGTTGGTTCTACTGCAGTGGTTGCGGTTATTTGTTCCTCACATATCATGGTAGCAAACTGTGGAGATTCTCGAGCAATTCTGTGTCGTGGGAAAGAACCTATGGCATTGTCAGTCGATCATAAAGTAAGAGATCCCCAACAGAAGTTATGCGTATTTTTTTTTTCTTTTTTAGTAATAATTTACCATAGGAAACTGATATCCATTTAAAACATTTTGTTGTTGATACAATCTCAGCCAGATCGAGAAGATGAATATGCGAGAATTGAGGCAGCGGGAGGCAAAGTCATACAGTGGAATGGCCATCGTGTTTTTGGAGTTCTGGCAATGTCAAGGTCTATAGGTGTGTACTTCTTCACCACGATTGTTTCCTATAACAATTGCATGCTTGGACTTTGAGTTGCCCCTCAAAGGGGGTTTCTTTTGTCTACAAATTGTCATGGTCTGGTTGCCATAACCTTAAAAAAAAAAGAGTTTTCAAGCATACCCTGACTACTTTCTCTTTGGGGAAAAGACTCCATGCTGTCCACTAATTTTCATATCCTAGATGCTCTTTCCTGTCACGATGTTTATCACCACTTAAATTGAAGTAGTTTATGCGGTCATATCAGGAATACCAATTCCTTCTGCACTTGCAAATTTGGATGCTAACCCGAAATTCATTTTACAAATTGATTGGGGTTTGTTTGTAGTCAAGTTTTCACCCTGCTATTGCTTAATTTGTTCAGGGCAGTAAAACTAAGCATAGGTGTGTGTCGAACAATTCTTGTTGGATCGTTTAATGTAAATAAAGATGAGAAAGGAGTTTTCAGAATTTATAATTTTTCGTAAAAGGTCTAATATAGGTAATGTAAGGGGTGAGCTAATTTAAGGTTTTTTTTTTTTTTTTTTGCGGTTAAAGAGCTAATTTAGCTTCACAGAAGTTTCTCGGGACTCTCCTCAATGTTCAAGCTTCAGAATGACCCGTTAATTAGGATATGAACTGGAAGTATTGAGGGTTTTAAGCAGCTTATGAACCGGTTCACTTAAATTATGACTTTCTGATATGAAGCAACTTTTGAATTGTCATTTCTAGTTTCTGATTCTTCTGCTTCTGAAGGTGCCTGCTATCACATGCCATGTCAAAGAGTAGAAAGTGCGTGAAATATCCGTTTTATCATGATGACCCGTTAATTAGGATATGAACTGGAAGTCTTGAGGGTTTTAAGCAGCTTATGAACCAGTTCACTTAAATTATGACTTTCTGATATGAAGCAACTTTTGAATTGTCATTTCTAGTTTCTGATTCTTCTGCTTCTGAAGGTGCCTGCTATCACATGCTATGTCAAAGAGTAGAAAGTGCGTGAAATATCCGTTTTATCATGATGAACTCTTTTGTGGATTGTAGTGTTCTAAATCTGCTCAGCTTTGGGTGGGCGAAATAGCACATCCTGGAAAAACACTATTCTTCTAGGTTTTATTTATATGAAGAACTTGAAATATTCTTAAATATTCAGAATGACAGGATTTGAGTTGTTGAGAATGTCAGTTCGAGCAAATGAAAGTTTCTTTGTTTAGATTAATATATTTGGAAAATAGTAATTTGAGTATTAAAGCAATTACAACGATGATGGTCATAGTGATGGGGCAATGATCAAGTGATGGTTGTAGTGGTATGATATTGGTTGTGGTGGTGGTAGTAGCGGCGGCAACGACTATGGTGGTGGCAATAACTAGTGGTAGTGTTATGAGAATAGTTGTATTGATCTAATTTATGCTGCCACTTATCAAATTTTTTTTTTGTAAAATGATGCTCTCCACTATGGAATTTGAAAATCGAGATTTGGATGCTTAACAATCCTGAGCTCAAAATGTCACTGAATTTTTATTGACTATTGTTGGGCCAAAAAAGAAGAAATCAACAATGAAATGTCCTGTTTACAACTTCAAGTAAAAGCAAGCCTCAAAATCCCTAATGTAAGTGAAACTTAGAAAATTCTAAAAATGATTTTCAGAACAGTGCATCTAGTCATATTCTTGTAAAGGTTAAATTCCGAAGATGACTGGCAGAAGAATGGCAATTGAGATGATGCTTCATTTCTCTCCTTTGGAAGTTTTCATTGAAAAGAACTTACTTTTATACGGTGAAGAGAACTTGGCAATGCTGGAAATATTTTGTATATTCATGTCCCATCATGAAATTATTGTAGTGTTGGACATGTTCCATTCAGATGGATGTGGAGGTCATATCTCAAATGAAGATTGAGAACCAATATTCTGTACAGTTAAATCTAGCCAGACCAAACTACGGTTTCTCATCCATGGAGTCATCAACTTCTATCATTTTTACTCTACAGTTGGTCTGTTCTACGTCCATGTCAATCAAACAAATTATAATGTTTTGGTTTGTTCATCAATTTGTCACACTATGTGGAGTTACTTATTGCAGACATGTATTGAATTACTAATACACAGTTTGCTTCCCACTTTGCTTGTTGGTTTCAGGGGACAGATATCTGAAACCATGGATAATTCCAGAACCAGAGGTGATGTTTCTTCCACGGGCAAAAGACGACGAATGCCTTATTTTAGCTAGTGATGGGCTATGGGATGTCATGACAAATGAAGAGGTGTGCGAGTTGGCTCGGAAAAGAATACTTCTGTGGCACAAAAAGAATGGGGCTACACTTCCGACTATAAGGGGCGAGGGGATAGATCCCGCCGCTCAAGCGGCTGCAGAATTTCTCTCAAACCGTGCTACTCAAAAAGGAAGCAAGGATAACATCACTGTGATTGTGGTAGATTTGAAAGCTCAAAGGAAGTTCAAAAGCAAAACATGAGGGTACCCTTCATCCTCCCTCCAATAGCTTTGCTCCATGATTGTACAATTTGGAAAATCATCTAGTATAGTTTTGCTCATTTGTTTTTCACCTGAGCTATATTTTAATTGAGATAGCATTCTGTATCTACCATTGAATATCCTAGGTTCAAGAACTCTCTTCACTGTTCAAACTTCAAAGTGTACTGTGCCAAATTCGGGCTATGTAAAGTTTAGTAGATTGTATTAGACGGTGACAGTTTCATGTTTTTTTTACCATTATGGAGAAATTGTATTCATTATGCCTCCGAGTTAAAAAGGCTCTGCGAGGTATTTTTACTTATTAATTTGTTATAATATTATTATAATTAAATATATATCTCCCTTCCAAATGATCATAGCATTAGACCTTAATTCGAATCAGGATTTCACTCTTTTATGCTTTAGGACAATTTTTTTTTTTTGATAAGTAAACAATTTATTGATAGAAGTAGGCAAAGCCCAAACAAGATGGTATACAATAGACAAAACTTATCTATATTGTGGGTGGATTGTTTGATACAAGAAAATCATAAAGATTAAGGTCATTAAAATCTATAGCTAAAGTCCATAACAATAAAGTGCGATGAAAGTAAGAAAGAAGCTCCTTCCTAGTCCGTTCCTTGTCTTCAATGGTTCTAACATTTCGCTCTTGCTAAATGCACCACATAAGGTAGATTGAGACCATCTTCCATACTAATTTGATGGGAGTAGCACCTCCCAGCGAAGTCTAACTAGCCAATAACCCAATCACCATGGCCGGCATAACCCAATTCAGCTCGACTCGGTTGAAAACATCAACCCACAAGTGTATGGCTGACTCGCAATGTAGCAAGAGGTGATCCACTGATTCTCCTAAATTCTTGCACATATAACACTAGTCTGAGATAATGATCTCGCGCTTTCTCAAGTTATTAGTGGCCAGCATCTTGTGCAAGGCGGCTGTCCATATAAAGAAGAGGGCTTTGAGGGGGGCCTTATTCCTCCAAATTTTTCTCCAAGGAAAGTGGGTGTTCATTGGGAGTGTTAACGCCTTATAGAAGGAGGAAACTGAGAAAATACCATTGTTCGAAGATATCCACCAAAGCTAATCGGCTCTCCTTCCATTTGACTTAGTGGAATATATGTACTTAAAAAAAGTCTCAAAGCTGTCCGCTTCCCAATTTTGGGCTGCTCGACTGAAGGTAACATTCCATTGAACTTGGTTGCATGATCGAATCAAGAGATTTGCCACTGAGACTTCTTGGTCACAAACTAACCAGAACACCGAAGGAAATGTGTCTTTTAAAGCTTCACTCCCACACCAAGTGTCCCTCCAAAATTTAATCCTAATTCCATCATCTAATATCAGTTTGATATGAGTGGTGAAACTCCCCCCCCCCCCCCCAATCCTTATCTAATATGTTTCCACAAACCCACTCCATCCGCGTCAAACACCTCTTGAGTACTCCATCCCCCCCATAAGTTATCATGTTTACAATCTACCACTATTTTCCATAGTGCATCAGGTTTCAAAGAAAACTACCATAACCATTTTCTAAGAAGAACCCGATTAAAGGTTCTTATATTTTTTAAACCCAAACCACCTGAAGAAATTGCCTTGCACACGTTGTCCCATTTGATTAAGTAGAACTTAAATTCTTCCCCTATCCCACTCCATAGAAAATCACGGTAGAGTTTTTCAATCCTTCTTGCCACAACTACAGGTATGAGAAATAAAGACAAGTAATAAGTAGGAAGGTTGGAGAGGGTACTTTTGATCAAGGTCACCCAACCTCCTTTGGATAAATACAGTCTCTTCCAACTTACCAGTCTTTTTTCAATCTTCTCTATGACTGTATCCTAGATTGCAGAAGACCGAGCCACTGCACCCAAGGGCAACCCCAAATACTTCATTGGGAGATAGGCCACTTTACAACCAAGAATGATAGCCAAGTGTTGTGGTTCAGTGACATTCCCTACAAGAGCATTTTCTGATTTCTCAAAGTTAACTCTCAAGCCCAAAACCGCCTCAAAACATAAAAGGAGGACCTTCAACACCCTGAGTTGATTCTGATCGGCTTCACAAAAAACTAAGGTGTCGTCTGCAAATAAAAGACGAGAGATAGAGATGGTGCCTCTGCTGGGGTCACCAACAGAAAAGCCTAACATATAACCATTTCGGACCACAACTGTTACCATCCTGCTCAGAGCTTCCATGATAAAGATAAAGAGAAGTGAAGATAAATGATCTCCTTGTCTCAATCCACGAGAACTACAGGAAAAGCCTGCTGGGCTGCCATTTATTAACACTGAGAATTTTGCTGTGGAAATGCACCATCTAATCCACTTGCACCAACGCTCCATAAAACCACATATCTCTAGCAAAGAAATGAGGAAATCCCAATTTACATGGTCATATGCTTTTTCTATGTCTAGCTTGCAAATGATCTATTCTATCCCTGTCTTTAGTTTGCTGTCCAGGCACTCGTTGGCTATAAGGATTGAATCTAGTATTTGACGGCCCTTGATGCAAGCATTTTGTGACTTTGAGATGATCTTACCAAGAACTGCCCCAAGCTAGTTGGCAAGCACTTTAGAGGTAATTTTGTAAACACCATTTATGAGGATAATGGGTTTAAAATCTTGTATCTCTGTTGCACCACTTTTCTTGGAAATCATAGCGATGAAAGTGGTGTTAAGACTTTTCTCAAACTTGCCTACCGTGAATAATTCCTGAAATATCTTCATCAAATCTTCTTTCACAATTTCCCAACATGTTTGAAAGAAACTCATCGAATAACCATCAGGTCCTGGTGCTTTATTACTAGCATTTTTCCTTAAGGTCTCCAACATCTCTGACTCCTCAAATGGTCTCTCCAACCAAGAAACTAATTGTGGTTCTATGGAATAAAAAACAAGTCCATCCGGCTTTGGTCTCCATTGTTCTTGTTCTGTAAACATTTGTTCAAAGTAATCCACTACATGCTCCCTTATACCCAGTGCCTCTGTGCACTCTTCACCATTGATTTTTAGCATCTCAATGGTATTATACCTTCTGTGAGAATTAGCCACCTTGTGGAAAAATTTGGTACAGCGATCCCCTTCATTTAGCCATAGAGCTCTGGACTTTTGGCGCCAAGATATCTCCTCAAGAAAAAGAATTCTCTCTAATTCTGTAGTCAACTCTGTTTGACGAACAGTTTCCTCTTGAGTAAGAACTCAGTCTCAGTAACCTTTCAAAATGTTGCAACTCATCCGCCAAAGATTTCTTTTGCTCCCTTATGTTTTTGAAGGTTTGAGAGTTTCAAAGCTTTAGATTGTTCTTCAGTGCTTTTAATTTTCCTGCAAAAATAAACGAAGGCGTACCTTGAAATTGGTAAGAAGACCACACATTTCTTGCCTTGTCCACAAAGCCTTCACTCTTAAGCCACGTGTTTTCAAACTTAAAGTGACGTCGTCCCCCTTGAATATTGCTGCCATCCAACATGATGGAAAAATGATCCGAGTAAAGGCGAGGCAACCTTCTTTGACACACCTTTGGGTAAAGTGTTTTCCACTATGGCGAGATCAAGAATCTATCCAACCTAGACCAAGTTTGGTTGTTGGACCAAGTGTAAGCACCACCTATGAGTGGAAGATCCACCAAGTTTAGATCATCAATACAAGCTGAAAAATTCACCATTGTTGGGCGCAACCGACTGTCACCAAATCTTTCAGTTGAAAGCCTTATTATGTTAAAATCACTCCCTATGCACTAAGGGAGGTCCCACCAACTAAGAAAAGCTGCAAGTTCATCCTATAATAAATTACAAATATTATCAATGTTTGGCCCATATATCCCTGTAAAAGCCCATGAGAAGTTATCCACCATTGATTTAAAGGACACGCCCATTGTATGTTCTTCTACAAAATCGTCAATTTTTTCTACAATCCTTTTATCCCACATCACAAGAATACCCCCCGATGCCCCATTCGAAGCCAAATACACCCAATCTACATAAGCGCAACTCCAAATACTACGCACTAAATTTCTAGAAATCATTTTAAATTTTGTTTCTTGTAGGCATACAATTTCTGTCTTCCACTCATGAAGTAAGAAATTAATATGCCTTCGTTTCTCAACTTCATTCAGCTCCCGCACATTCAAAGACACAATTTTTGGCTTCATAAGGATAAGAAAGATCCATTCCCTTTAGTACACATGCGGCTGGTGCTACCATTATTAAAGGACCACGTGAGTCTCCTAAGTTCTCAATGTTTCTTGGACTCCGATTTCTTAGACTGAGAATGCCCAGCATCAATGGTAGTAAGTAGTGTCATAAATTAATCTTTATATCCCACACACTTCATACCTATAGTGTTGAATCAATTTTACAGTGCTAAGAACCCATTTAGAAATCTCAAACTCAATAGGAGCTTCGCAATTTAAAGGATAAGGCGCTTCTCCCTATGATGTCTGCCCATATTCCTCTTCTCCAAAGAGATTGGTGCCACCCCATTCAACCATTTGACCCTCTGTGAAAGTCACCTCGTTGGCCACCTTGCCCTCTGGAATAGCCTCTAGATGTTCTTCAACTGAAGAGAGTGTCATAGCCTAAGCTGGGGAGGTGCCCAAGGTAACTTCTGGCATTTTCTGTGAGTCCCGATAGGTGTTCAGCATTTTCTAGGCGTCCCGACAGAAGAAGTCTTTTAGAAGAAGGTTTGTATTATTAATAAGGTTTTTTGCTAAGTTTATTGATGGTGTGGGGGGTGTCCTAATAAGGTTTGTTGATGGAGATCACAAAAAACCTTATTAGGACAATTGATAATTGAACATATTTCTAAAGGTGGTAACAAAAATTTAGTTATTTGGAAAAGCCTCATATTTTTACTCGTTGCTTTTGATGGGACTTCCTCCTTAGCGAAGTGTTACTCATCATTTATTTTCTCATCATTTTTTTATTATTCCATGATGTGGCATCAGATTATTAAAGACTATTTATTATGTTATACTTGTAAACTATCATGTAATGCCACATTATGAAATGATGAGAATATAATGATAAGAAAGATGAATAGATTTTTTTCTTTTGTATATGATGGTTATGGTGTGGGGAGAGGTCAGACTCAAATTCCTGCTTACAAGGCAATGTGAAATTTTCTCGTGAACTTGTAAGAGATGGAGATTGGGGCATATTTGGACGTTTGAACTATCTGTCAGACTCAAATTCTTGCTTACAAGGCAATGTGAAATTTTCTCGTGAACTTGTAAGAGATGGAGATTGGGGCATATTTGGACGTTTGAACTATCTCAAGATTTTGTGTATATCAATTAAATTGTTTGATATTTTATTCTATTTTAAGAAAAGAGAAAATAAATTGAATATAAATATTATAAAGTTAAAATCTGTTAAAATATAATTTTTTAATCTAATTTTTGTCTTAAAGCTTGTAAAAATTGTATTTTTTATTTTATTTTGAAGTTTGTAAAAATTGAATTGATTTTTTATTTTGTTGATAAAAGGGCATAATTCATAGATAAACCGATAAATTACAGTGGACAATTGTCCAACCACGCATATTGAGCAATAACAGGTGGAGTAGAATGCATCCACAACTCTACATTCTGAACACTCCAAGCATGTTTAGCTAAATCATGCGCCACTTGATTGCACCCGATGATCCTGAAACTGGTGAAGCATCTTCTTACCTCGCATACAAGGTTACCCAGCACAGATAAAGACATCTCAGTGGACTGTGGAGCCTCAACCAATAACAAACAATCACTCTCCAAGATGAGCTTTGTGATACCCAATTGAGAGCTGAACTGCAAGCCTCCGAAGGATTGCCAATAATTCTACAGATTCAGCCTCCACCACTTCTTGTTCTGCTTTGCTTACAGCCATAACAACCTGACCCTTTTCATCTCTTTAAACACCCCCCCCACACCTGCTTTGTGATGGTCAAAAAACATGGCACCATCAACATTTAATTTAAGAAAACCAAACCTGTAAGAAGGGCATTCCAGCTTGGAGGTGGTTTATGGCTTGCAGACTTTAAAAAGTGTATTGATTTTTATGTTTGAATAATAATTAGATAATGATTAGATGAAAAAGTCAAAAATTTAAAATTGAAAAATATTGTGTTTAAACAATGTTTAGGAATAAATAATATGCAAAGTTTTGAGAATTTTAATAGTCTCCCTCAGAAAATTGACTCCGGCACGATGCGTCTCCCCAGTTTCTTTTCATTGTGGTTGGAGAGGGAGAGAGAAAACATTCAGGCAAGATACAAACAAAGTGAAGGAAAAATAAGGCACAAGTTATTATTAGAAAGATCCAACTCCAAAAGATGTAACTTAATAGACTAACGTGTTTGCCCATGTCCCTGTTTCATTATTGTTGTCAAACCCTTGTTAAGTCATAAAACAGTGAAAGTTGATCCATTTGCCAGTCTTCTCAAGGGCAAAGGCCAAACAAGTGTTTCCTAGTACTTCCTGTAAGCCAATTCCTTCACAGCGTCGGCAAGATGCTTCTCATTCTGGACACTCTGAACCCAATTTGCATTAATGTGAATTCTCTCAATGCTCTGCTTCAAGGTTCTAGCAATGGAGGGCTTACTACGGGTTGCAAAAAACTCCTCTACTTCCTTGGCCTTCTCAAATGAAGCAAACTGGGAAAGAAGTGAACCAAACCAAAAAAACATTAAGCATTGATAATAAATCCTAAACTGTACCTGAATTTTATTTTGCAACAAAATATGATACTTATGGGACTAGAGAGAGAGAGAGAGAGACAAACCGGAGAGACGATAGCACTGACAAAGTGAGTTATTAGAAATCCGGAACCCCAGGTTTTTGAAATATGCTCCCAGTTATCCTGTATTCCAATCAAATTTTTAAGGGGGAAAAAGGAATTGGATAACAATAGTATGTTGCCCACAAATCAACTTGTTACCATAACCGTGGAGGGAGATTGTAGCGCTGTGATGAACAAATTCAGTAATAGATAAATGAGGGATCCTAAATTTTCCTAGCAGATTATGTAGAACATAAAAGCACACAACCCCCTCATTTATCTACCCGATTCACAATTTCAGTCTCTCTATTTCGCTTTTAATTGGCACAAATGCATGAGATGCACCATGATGCCCCTTTTGTTTCAAGAAAGATGGTGAGTACCCTGTCCACCATGTTCGCTTGTATTCCTTAAACATTAAAAACTCATCCACAACACGCTTGAATGATTACCTTTAGCCACTTCCAAGCTGTTTCACGTCCTTCCCTGCTAACATTGAGTCCATAAACAACATCTTGGCTACGGACCTAAATCCAGTGGGAAGTAGAGGCAGCATTACGATCCCAAACTCAATCAGACCATAATTTATCAACTTGTTAAAAACTTTTGACCTCTACAATTATATAATACTCAGATACCTCAGAAGACAACAAAAAGTTTAGAACTTCAAGAGTTATGTTGGGATCTGGAGAAGACGCTAATGAACCTACAAGCACAGAAGATAAATGATTCCAATGCACTAGAGAGATTCAGATGTTCTGCATCATTTTCAAAAATGAAATATTATTACTTAGAATGCGTGTTTTCTCCTGGCTCAAATCGGTCTCTCGGTAAACTCTCAGAAGAGATTCATAACCCGATCTTTCGGAGGTGGTGACTCCTCGCATTACAGCCTCATATGCTGCCTGCAACAGCAGTCAATGATAAACATCAATAGGGATTGCAAATGAAGCAATACTAGTGATTGACCGCTGCTTCTTTTACTAACCTTTCTTATGTCGGGAGGGAGGAGTGGTGTATTTCTGTCTTCTAAGAATGACTGAAAACGCCTAGTTGCTTCACTTAGTGTCAGATCATGTCCAAATATAGCAAGGGCAGTCAAAAGATCTCCTCTTAACATTGCATCTAGATGGCTCTCTCCTGGCTTAGGCTCCCAACCAAGCCTCCTGCAAAGGAAGACACAAAAGAGAAAAAATAATAGAAGAATGAAATTAGACTCATCTTGCTCAAAGGAAGTTTTGGAATGCTTCCAAACATCCATACAAATTGGGTTTCTTTGAACTATTTGGTAGTTTTAACAGTCTGAAGCATACAAAAATAAAACACACTGTCAAAATAACTGTAGGCATAGAAAACCCAATGGCCTAGATACAAGGGTTGCTGTAGCAAATTCAATTAATTAGTTTTGATAACTTACTCAGCAGAATTCTGGAAAAGTCCAATAAAAAATTGTTTAACGTAGTCTAGTATCTCAGGGACTGCATCAGCCATAATTCTAGCAACTTTATAACTTATCTGTGAATAGAAAGATCAGAGTTAGGGCTAAGATTGTGACTGAAATAAGCATAGACAAGATAAGGATGTGAACATTACACTAATCAAATTATTCAGAACGGTGTAATCAAGTTCCTCCCTGTAAGCACCCATCAAGGTGAGCAATGAGGTCAAAGACTGTTGGCGAGCCATACAGAGTGCAAATGAATCGTCTAGAATGCCTATTAGAGGAAGATGTTGTTCAGTGCTATTTTTGACCATCAATGGGATAAGCAAGTATGAGTACAAAATACAAATATCAAAATTACCAAATCTGTCTGTTGCAGATAATAATTTATTCTCTATTGCATATCTGAGCCTAGCTGCAAGATCCTCATCATATTTCACCCTATAGAAACCAGCCTGATCCACATTAAGTTTTATCCAAGCAGAGACTGCATCAGTTTTATCCTTCAGAAATTCCTTGATATCAAGAGTTTCAGATTTTGATTGAAGTAGAAAACTCTTTCGCACATCATATGAGCCACAGCACAGTGTTACTGGGACAATCCATTGCCCATCCCCTTGGGAACCACTTGACAAAAATTGAGACTGCCATTATTACATTTATCTGTCAGAACTCAGCCAGTTCTCAAAGAGATAACAGATGAAAACAGCATTCATGCATCTCATTTAAGAAATATGTTATTTCAGGACAAAATGGGTGAAAGAGATCCGGCACAAGAAACCTGATCAAACACCAATTTCTGATCTTCAATTTTGACAGAGACAGCTGGGTATCCCATTTGCTTTGTCCATGAATTCATCAACTTGTTGACAGGTTCACCAGATCCCTCCTCAAGGGCAGCCCACAAATCTTCTGTCTTCGCATTTGAGCAAGCATATCTTTTTATATATGCTGCTAGTGACCTCTGATTGAATAAAGAAATTAGAAAGACGGAAAAAAGAAGAAGAGCAAAGCAGTCAATTAAAACCAGGGAAAAAATGGAATTCTTTTTATTGGAATAGGGTGTCCAGAAACAAGGTCCCTACGAATCCTGAGATGCACAAGCCCTCGGCCAGGAGTTTCCCTCGAGTGTACCTCAAGTAATTCAAAGGAAAATTCCCAGAGTCCAATGGCCCCTAGAAATTGTTGTCTAAGAGGGTTCGAACCTTAGACATGAAGGGAGCATACCACCAAGACCAAAGATCTTACCACTTGAGCCAACCCCTAAGGGTTGAAAAATAGAATATTTACAAATCCAAGAGTCACAAGACTAAAGACAGGGTTGCACCTCAGCACTTTTCAATAAAGTTTTATTACCATAAAAAAGAAAACGGAAGAAAATTACATCAGAGTTTTTTATGAAAGGAAAGTCATATTGTGCTTCCTGGTTTCTTCACAAAATCATTTGATCAACTATTTATATAAAATATTATCGGGTACCAAAACCTTTTTGCAGCAACCTTATTTCCTTACCAAACCATCTAAAAGCAAAAAGAAAACAAGGAGATACTTTCCCACTCTCCTATACTGAATTGACTGATCCCTTGTTAGCAGGATACTGTCATCATAATACAAAATGATATGGACATTCATAGTGGTCATCTTATAATTCAAAGCAAACCACCATCAGACTCAGCTTAAATAAGCCCTAATCAGAAAGATTCCAGGAGATTGTTGATTCACACAGATGGAACTGGAAGGGAACAAACCTCAATGGCGCACACTTAAATGAAAATGGCAGAAAAGAATGAACCTGGCAAATGATCCAGTTGAGGCTAACCAGAAATCAAGCAGATATTCCATCCATTATTTCTTATCTAGATGAGTACCACCGTTATTTTTCTCATATATATATGTACTTATATAAAAAAAAAAAATTCTCATACATATTTGCACGCACATGTAAAACTGATTACTTTACAAATTATTAATTAAATGGCATTCATAGTGTGTACGGTTATCCCCTAGACCTTATTAATAAAAACAAATTTTATACATCACTGTGCCATTCAACTAATTTCTGAAGAACAGAAAAAAAGAGTTTCTTAATCATAAGAAACATCTTAATCACTACAAGAAACGTATAAAAATGACAAACAGAACTTGTTAAAAAAAATAAAACAACCAAACAAAATACAAACCTGAAAGCATTCAGCACCAAGATAGCTTTGCAGCATCCGGATCACAGATGCACCTTTTCTGTAACTTATTGCGTCAAAAATTTCATCTATCTCACCAGCATGATTTATCTCCACCTAAAAATTTATGCTTCCAATGAGCTATAGTCAAGCAAGCAATAGCACTAATTCCCCAAGGCAGACTATACCCACACAAAAAACCCTCATCCATACAAAATTACCTCAATTGGATGGGACTCTGCAAGCCCATCCAGTCTAAGACCTGCTGTAGATTCATCAAGAAACTGAGTCCATATTTTCCACTCCGGGAATATGCTATCAGTTGCTAAATAGCTAACCTGAACAAATATGATATATAATCTATAAGCATGTCATTGAATTAGGTATAGTAACACGTAGACATATAAACCATGCAAATTACCCATGTTGCGAACCCCTCATTCAGCCACAAATGAGTCCACCATTCCATTGTTACAAGATTACCAAACCACTGGTGTGCCAGTTCATGGGCTACAACAGTTGCGACCTTTACAAGAGAAAAAAAATAATGGAGTGTTATTAACACTATCTCCATGTTAAATTAGTCAAACCAGCCTAAAAAATAAACATTCACAACATTTAATTACCCTCTGCTTATTGGCAGCTGCAGAATGCTGATCATCATAAAGCAAAGCCGTTTCACGATATGTAACTAAACCGTAATTCTCCATGGCCCCAGCAGCAAAATCAGGGATTGCAACCATGTCCAATTTAGGAAGAGAGTAAGGTATGGCAAAGTATCTGTAGAAACTCTTATGGTTAAACTGAATTCCAGGATGCAGCATAAATGCTGATATGTAAATATTTTAGGGATCACTAGTAACCCCAATTCCATGTCCAACAAGTTTGTTGTTCAGCTAAAGAAGTGCAATGTTGTGAGTAGCTATCAATAATTTGGTGGTGAACAGTAAAACTTACTCTTTGTATAATTCAAGTGTCTTTACGGCAACATTCAGTGCAAATTTCCCTTGATTTGCCTTACCAACCTGACAGTATACTCGAACCTTGATACCTATACAGAGACACAAAGATGTGTGGTTACACTATCAAGAAAACAGGTTGTACTACGACAATAAATAATTGACACAGTTTATAATTTACCATCAGATGTGTGATCTTCCACATAATCAAACAAACCAACAACAACTGCCACCAAATATGTAGACATTATTGGTGATTCTTGATATGTAACCGTTTTCAGATGACCATCCACTTTTTCTTCAAGAATTGGCATGTTGGAAAGTGCTACTAGTTCAGATGGCACATCTAATGTGATTTTGAATGTAGCCTGCAACATTCAGTGGCAGAAAACAAGGGCCACATAAGCTTATTGTTTAGATTCTTTAAAAGCTAATGAGGCATATCTATTTTCAATGCAAAAAGTTATTTAACCATGAAAAATCAAAACACTAGCTCTATAGACAGAATTTTTTTTTTTTACGGACTTTTCCAATGGGCACAGTGAAGTGTATAGAAAGTAAGATTAGATGCAGCAAAAAAGCAAAGAAGCGTGACATCTTCAATCAGCAAAATTAGAGAGAGAGAGAGAGAGAGAGAGAGAGAGAGATTGCAATACCTTGCAAGCAGGTTCATCCCAACATGGAAAGCATCGCCTAGCATCAGCTGGTTCAAACTGTGTAACAGCCATATTTTTCTTCTCGCCATTATGCTCAAATGTACTGGAAAGCAAGATAACAACTTAAATGGTATGCTTACATACATATACATATGCAACTTATAAAATTTTCATTATCAGAAAAACAGAAGACATTTAGCTGCATTTAGTTGCTGAATAAATGCCCTTTAGAAGAAGCATACGGAGGATTCAAATATTATAAATTACATTGAGATAAAGCCCTAGGACCAAATACAAACTTCTCAAGGGTTGGCTCAAGTGGTAAGAGCTTTGGCCTTGGTGGTACACTCCTTCCAGGTCCAAGGTTTATACCCTTGGGTGTAAACAATTTCTAGGGGCCATTGGACGGGAAATTTTCCCTTGAATTACCCAAAGTGTACTTGCAGTAAACTTCTTGCCAAGGGTCTCTACACCATTGAGATTGGTTAGGACTTTGTTCCGGACACACAGTGCCAATAAAAAAAAATCTTCTTGTCTAAAGTGAATGGTGAAGGGCGTAGAAGTCTTCAGAAAATATCAACATCATTGAATTCTCACAAGTCAAAACTGACAAGGCATTTATGAAGTTATGATTTTCTTTACTGCATTTGACATCTGCCTAAAAATCCAAAACAAGGCACTTAATGAAAAAAATAACATCTGGGAAATTATGTGTTTCATATCCTACTCACTTTGTCTGAATTCAAATCCTTGGTTTTATTTTTATTAAAATGACTCTCATTCCCAAGAATATTTTTAACCCCCATATTTTCTCATCAAGCATGCAAGAATAACTCTATGACATCACCACCATAAACAGATTTGATGATTGATCCCACCAGCATGACAAGTGTGATAATAATTGTCAAAATCTTAAAATAGTACCACTGTTGCCTCTGCTATCATCAGTAACATTGCAACATCATCTTGATGTCAATTAAGACCACTATCACCACCTCGAGGAGTATAATGAATGCTATAAAACGACCGTCACCACCCATCATCACCACCACGGCCCCAACAACACCCTTTACCACAAAATATTTCGTCTTGAGTTTTTCCAGCTCTCCGTTTTCTTATCAAATGCTCTATACCGGTATCATAGAAGAATATTTTCAGGCTTCTAACCGTATTTATCAAAAAAATTCGAATTGGATTCAATTCTTATATCCATCCTTCATCAGCACCAACAATTCATCTCCAAGATCTTCAAGGCAATTTTAGAATGTGGAACTCCAATCTCGTTCCTTTCCACACAGATTATTAGGAAGGAAACAAAACTAATGTAAACGTCAATTTCAAGTAATCTTTATCGTCAACTAAAATAAAACATTTAATGCTACCTTCTATAGAATCCCTTCATTTTGTCGTTCAAAGTTCCTTCAAACCCGATCCTCAGAATCCCGATCCCGATCGGAAGTGTTTCGGCGAACTCCAAAACCAAAATCCCGTCTTCTTCAACCAAATCAATCCTTGAAGGCTCCAACACCTGCCCAAAAAGCCATTCACTCATCCATTCGGCATAAACAACAGCGCGTTTGTTATAAAAATGGCTGCGAAACGATAGGATCAAGATTTTATGGTGAAACTTCACGGATTACAAATCGGGCGCTAGAGTTATGACAACGGTACCTTAGAAATGCCTCGGGTGGTGAAAGATACGGAGCCAGAGTCGACCGAAAGCTCGGCGGCATTGAGAACGATGAACTTGGTGTGGTCGACGACATCGAGGTCGATGGAGACGAAGCCGGCGAATTTGCAGGCGGTGAGATCAGGTTTGAGGCGTATGTCGTAGCTTTTCGGGACAGCGAATTTCGGGAGCCGAGGTTGGCCTTTGAACTGTTCCATTTTTTCAAGAGTTGGAAGCACACTATTTCTCAGGGGGGTTGAAACTTGAAAACCAGAGCTATGGAGACTTTTACGTTTCTTAATTGCTTGTGCTAACTATTTATCGACCTTGCTTGTGCAGCAGTTGTAACTGTTTCTCCTAGTGTAATTTATATTTTTTTATTTTAAATATTTTTTAAATATGTTTTAAAAAATATAACTTTTTTAATCATTAAATAAAAAAAATTAAAAAAAAAATACATAAGCAATAAAAGAAAAATAGATAAAATGAGATAATGTAGTAGTATTTTTTTAATAAATACTTAATTTTATTTAATGAAAAATGATACCTTTATTATTATTTTTATATTTTTTACATAATTATATTTTAAATAAAATATATTTCTTTTATTAAAAATGACATCGATTTATAAAAATATCTTTAATTTAAAACATCATCATATAAAAAATTAAAAAAAATATATGTGTATCATTCTTCTTATTTGTCATGAAATCTATTATAATTATAAAAAGAAAGTACACTACAAAGAAACAAACCGTTATTATTATTGGTATACTTGATTGATGTGTTAAGTCAGTGAAAGATTAGGATTTGTAATTTTTTTTTATATTTTTTAGATTGCAAACTGTTAAGGATATAAATCCCATGGTTCCTACAAACTAGGCTATTTGACTTTTAAATTCGGGGTAATGCTATTTATTCATATTTAGAATCCTTATTATAAATTTTGATTTTGATTTTGATTTTATTTTTTTTATAGTTTTTTCACATAATTTTTAAGTAAATATTTTTAAATAATATTATGATTTTTTTTAAATATTTTAAAATGTTAAAAAATCATGTAAAAAAATAATCACATTGATATTTAAAAATACTTAAAAATCATGTGAAAATAAAAAAAAAATGAAATGAAAATCGGGTTCTCTAGTAAAAAACCCAAATAAAGACAAATAACAATTTCCTTCAATTTATATTGTTATTTGATTTTCAAACTTGTAAATTGTTTGTATATATCCTGCATATTATGCTGGATGTTATTGTAATCTGATCTCGGCTAGTAGCCTATATAAGTTTAATGATACACACGGTTTTGGTATCTTGCCAAAACCATCTTTTGCATATTATTATTTTACATGATATAGAGTAAATACAGCTTACGTTTTAAGATCCTGCTTCCGCTTTTCTAAACATGGCTGAGTCTAGTTATTCCTCCTCATCCAATTTCTCTTTTCCAAATCCAACGCAACTTGTTTCTATCAAACTTAATGAGATCTTGCGTGGTCTGCTCAATTTAAACCTATCCTCAAGAGTCACAATCTGCTTGGTTTTATTAATGGCTCTAACGGTTGAAGAATGAGCCCAGATATGAGAAATGAAAGGTTGAAGACAAAGTGAAAAGATTGGAGAGTGAAAAACGTATTTTTATTAACTGAAAAATGTGAAAACTGATACAAATATTGCTCTGTACATTGTTACATATCTATGCTAACTGTTGTCACTATCATGCACAACAAATATAAAGGAAAAGTAAACATATTTGCTTTATGTACAAATATCTGAAAAACAGCTCCTGAAATGTTAGTTATCCAGGTTTGAGATCAAGTCATAGCAGCATCCTTTGTGTATCTCTTCATGGCAAGTTGTTGTCTATCTTCTTTGGACAATATTTTCTTCACCAACTCAGCAGGGCAGGAGAGTGTACTTCATCATTTGCACATTGAGGCCATGCCATTTCTAAGTTGTATCAGGATGTGTGATTAGTTCATTCAACATATTTGCTTTGAGACCCCCCCTCAAGGTGGGCATAGATATTGAGAACATCCATCTTAGATAATAGGAAGTGAAAGGTGGGGCCGATAATGCTTTAGTGAGGATATCGGCTAACTGAAATTTAGAAGTCACATGAACCATAATAATGGTTCTAGCCAATACATTTTCTCGAACAAAGTGACAATCCAATTCAACGTACTTAGTTCTCTCATGGAAGATGATATTTTTGGTCAAATGGATTGTCGACTAGCTATCACAGTAGAGAAAGATTGATTTCTCTTGATGTATGTTGAAATCTTTCAACAAATAAGTAAGCTAAACAATCTCACAACTAGTGTGAGCTAATGCTTTATATTCCGTCTCAGTCGATGATCTAGACACAGTAGGTTGTTTCTTGGACTTTCAGCTTATCAATGAGTCTCTAAGGAATACACAAAAACCAGTCAACGATCTTCGTGTCTCAGGGCAAACTGTTCAATCTGAGTCACTATAAGTCTTGAGCTACAATTCTAATTTGGAGGAATAGAAAATGCCTTGTCCAATGGAACCCTTCAAGTATCTAAGTACTCTATGGGCTGTGTGTAGATGTTCTTAGGTTGGTTTGTCCATAAACTAACCTAATTTGAGACACCTGCATTGTTGTCAAAAAACCTTTTGTTCCTAATCAGGAGGAAAGTCTTTGTATATCTCTTCATCAAGATCTTCATGAAGGAATGCATTATGGATATTAAGTTGGTGTAAGTGCCAATTATGGACAACGGCAAGGGTTAGAAACAATTTCATTGTGGTGAGCTTAGCGACGGGACTAAATGTTTCTTGATAGTCAAATCCTTTTCTTTGAGTGTATCCTTTAGCAATCAAACGTGCCTTGTGTTTATCAATGCTTCCATTGGATTTCAACTTAGTTTTAAACACATATCTACAACCAATACTCTTCTATCTAGGTGGTAAGGAGGTGATGGTCTAATTACCATTAGTTTCAAGGGCTGAAAGTTTAGATTGAATGGCTTCTTTCCAATGATTTGAGACAACATAGTCATCATAGGTTTTTGGCTCATATATGAGAGAGAGGATGACTTATGAGAAGGTGATAAGTGGGTGTATGAGAGGTGAGAGGCAATAGGATAGATGGTGGAAGAGTTATGTGCATGATTCCGTGTTGAGGCAGCAGCACAATGATAATCATGTAAGTAAGAGGGTGCACACTTGACTTAATCAAATCTTCTAACAGGAACAATCTGTGTAAAAGTCTGAGGAAGATCACTGTTTAAATCTTGCTCAAACGAGTTGTCAAGCGAGAGTTGAGTGAGATCACAGCCTGGATGTAGATCAAGCGAATTGTCGAGCGAGAGTTGAGCGAGATCACTACCTGACACTCGCTCGAGCGACATGTTGAGCGAGGTTTGGGCGAGATCACTTCTTGGACTTGGCTCGAGCGAGTTGTCGAGCAAATGTTGAGCAAGATCACTGTTTGGTCTTCGCTCGAGCGATATATCGAGCGAGAGTTGAGCGAGATCACTGCCTGGATTGGAAAAAGGGACGGAAAGCTCTTCTTGTTTGAAGGGAAATGTGGATTCTAAGAAATTAACATCCCGATAAATTGAAGTGGAGTGAGTATGCAAGTCATAGACCTTATAGCCTTTTATCCCAGATGGATAACCAATAAATACGCATGGCTTAGCTCTCGGATAAAGTTTGGTTCTTGCATGTTTGAGGGTGGACATATAGCACAAGCAACCAAAGAGTCTCAAATTTCCATAAGAAGGCATGGACCCAAACAAAAGCTCGTATGAAGTTTTATTTTCTAGCACATGAGTGGTGATCTTATTGATTAAGTAAGTGGCTGTCAATATATCATCTTCCCAAAATTTCAGTAGAAGATTGGCTGGAAAAAGTAAGGCTCTAGCCACATTGAGTAAATGTTGATATTTTCTCTCCACAACCTCGTTTTTTTGTGGGGTATAAACACATATTTTTTTGTGTAAGATACCATTGGTACTGAAAAAATTTGGCACGTGAAACTCCATCCCATTGTCGGTTCTCACTTGTTTAACCTTTGAATTAAATTAGGTTCCTACCATCTTGATGAAGGATTGAAGAATTTGTTTTGCTTCTGATTTGAATTTCATTAAGTGAACCCAAGTGACTCTACTATGACCATCAGCAATAGTGAGTAAGTATTGGTGTCCTTGCAAAGAGGGTTGAGAATAGGGACTCCCAATATCACAGTGTATTAAGTCAAAAGTTGAGAGATAAAAAGTGGTGCTAGTGAGAAAGTGAGCTCTCTTTTGTTTAGCCAAATGGCAAATGGTACATTCATTTTGATCTTCACATTTTAAATTGGGAAAGGAGGATTGAATTAAACTCATCCTTTGGTATGACAAATGCCCTAATCTAAAATGCCATAAATCAAAATCTTGCTTCATTGCATGCGAAACTTGGGGTTAAAATTGGAAAGTTTGGATTCGAGAGAGTTGGGTTGAAGGTAATAAAGACCATGACTATTTTTAGCAAGTCCAATCATTATCCACGAAGAAATGACCTATATAAAGCAGTGATCATGCAAGAAAATAGCGCATAGAAGAGAGTTATGAGTGAGCTTACTGACATAAATTAAATTAATAGTGAAGGAGGGAACACATAGAACATTTGTGAGTGTGATTTCTGTTGAGAGCTGCACGGTTCCTATGTGCGTGACAGCAACCTAAGTGCTATTGGGTAATTGAACATCTGCTTGAGTGGCACAAGTGACAGTGGTGAATAATGAGGGTGAGTAGATCATATGATCCGTGGTGCCAATATTTATTATCCAAGATACACAATGGGGCAATGAGGTAGAACGATAATGGGTAGAATTTGAAAAAATGGAAGAGTTTGAGGGTGATATACCTATCATGTTTGAGTGATGCTTGTGAGGAGGAATGGACTGCTCGAGTGCAAGGGAAGTAGGGGACTGACCATGATTAAGCTGCGGTGTCTCATTATTGACAAGTGTCATAAGTTTCTAAATTTGGTCCTGAAGCAATGATAGTTGTGATGCTTCACCATGTGGTTGAACTTGAGAAATGACTTGGTTGGCTGAGTGGTTTGGAGTTGAACCATTGCTATCGAGATACCCTGATTTTGACTTTGTGAACTTAAAGTTGGGAGGGAACCCAATTAGTCGATATCATTTCACTTTGGTGTGGCCAATCTTCCCACAGTGGTAGCATGTGATCTCAGGCCTCTCCTTTTTCCTTGAATAATTGTGAAAGGCAACTAATGCTGAGGATTCTGAAATAGGTGACACAAGAGTTTTGATTTCTCTTTGCCTTTCTTCCTGTAAAACCAGAGAGAAAATCCTATCCAAGGAGGGCATATGACTCATAAGTATAATTTGACCTCTAATGCTATCATATGTGTCATTGAGTCCTATCAAAAACTTGAAAATGCAATCTATTTGTTGAGTTTCACCAATGGTTTGCAGGGCTTTACATGTGCAGAGTCCACAAGAGTAATGAGGAAGGAATCTATAGTTATGAAGTTCCTCCCAAATAGCAGTAAGTTGAGTAAAATATTCACTTACAGTGAGTGTTCCTTATGCAATCGAACCAAGTTGATGTTAAAGTTGATAGATTCTGACATTGTCTGGCTGAGCAAATTTGGCTTTGAGTTTCTCCCATATCTCCTTGGTTGAGTCAATGTATAGAACATTGGATGCGATTTCTTTAGATATGGAACTAAGGATCTAGGATAGTATAAAGTTGTTGCATCTCAACCAAGGTATGTCGAGGGCATTAGTGAGTTTAGGTTTTGTAATGGTTCCATCTAAGAAACCAAGCTTATTTTTTATGGAAATGGACAAGGTGAATGAATGATGCCATGAGAGATAATTTGGACCAATTAGAAGTAGTATGATCATTACAGTGTTGGCATTGTTACTGTAGTGGAGGAAGAAGGGGTTGTTAGGGTCCTCAGAAGGAGAGGGAGATGTGCAAGATGAGTTTTCTTCTGCCATTGATTGACAAAGTTAGAAATGAAGCAATGAAGATAGGCAGGTGAAGAAGGGGTGATGGATGGTGTGACTGAAAAAAAATGAGAAAGGAAGATGAATATTGGTCACAGAGTTGTCTCTAAAATTATGTTGAAGAATGAGCCCAGATGTGAGAAATGAAAGGTTGAAGACAAAGTGAAGAGATTGGAGAGTGAAAAATGTATTCTCATTAATTGAAAAATGTGAAAACTGATACAAGTATTGCTCTGTACATTGTTACATATAAATGCTAACTACTGTCACTATCATGCAAGAAAATTATAGAGGAAAAATAAACGTATTTGTTTTATGTACAAGTATCTAAACAGTAAAAACAAAGCTCCTAAAATGTCAATTATCCAGGTCTAAGATCAAGTCATAGCACTTAGCAGCATCCTTTGTATATCTTTTCATGGCAGGTTGTTGTCTATCTTCTTTGGGCAATATTTTCTTCACCAACTTAGCAGGACAAGGGAGTGTACTCCATCATCTGCACATTGAGGCCATGCCATTTCTAAGTTGTACCAGGAGATGTGATTGCTTCATTCAACACATTTGCTTTGAGACTAACCTTTGTCTTGCTATGTTTGTTGATGATGATGTCGCCAAAAGTGAGTCTATGAATCCAGCCTACACTCGTTGGCAGAGTTGTGACCAACTTTTGCTAAGTTGGATCATCTCCTTTATTTTTCCTTTGCTAGTTGCTTTTCTCTATGGTTTGGATAGGTCGCTTTTGGCGTGGCAGTCCCTTGCTGCTAGTTTTGCCTCTTAGTTAAAGTCTAATATTTCCCATTTGAAATGTTAGCTACAGAACCTCTAGCAAGGTTCTATGACTTGTGGTGCTTATTTTTCTAAAGCCAAGTTCTTGGCTGATTAATTATTTGCTGTTGGAAAGTTGGTTGATGACGATGATCTCATCTCCTTTATTCTTGGGGGTTCTAATCGTTTATCACTTCTTACTCCTTCCATACTCAAGAGGCTTCTATGTATTATTTTTTTGTTTTTAAATTTCAGGTATGAGCTGCTGAATCATGAAATTATTCTCAACCGTCATGCTCATGTCAATCCTATGCCAAAGACGTCCTCATTTGCTCTATTTTCTAATCCTTCGAAGTTTCAGTCTGTGAAATGTAAATTGCAGTTTTCTGGTTCCTCCAACACTGCCAAGCCAAATTTGCCCCTTAAGCCTTTGCCTCACATATTTACCAAGGCGGGTGTTGTTCCTCTTTCAATTCTGGCAGCCGATCACCCTATCAGATTTGTAAGGGCACTAATCATCAGGCATTGGACTATTTTTGGCGGATGAATTTTTCATTCCAATGACATCATCCTCCTATAAAGCTGGCAGCCACGGTTGCTGATATTAATGTTGGTTTTTTGAAGATGCAATGACTTGCAAATAGTGGTGCTAATGCACACGTGACCAATAATGCCAAAAACATTTACTCCTAAGCACAAGTTTGATGGTAATGAGACTGTTAGTATGAGTAATGGTGCATCGTTTCCGTAGTAAACTATCCACATATTATCTCATATTATCTTGATATTCAAATATCACATATACAAATATTTTTTAATTTCAAATCTTTAACTTTATCATCTAATCATTACTTGATAATTACAAATTTTCAAATAAAATACAAAAAAATAATTTAAACTTTTCAAATTTCAAAATAAAAATTATATTAAAAAAATTATATTTTGACAACATTTTAATCTTATAATATCTTTATTTAAAATTTTTTTTCTCTCACTTCTCAAATCTTTATAAAATATTTCAACTTAAATTATTTTACTATAATTCACAAATTATTTTACTTTTATTCACAAATCAATTTATCTCACTATCCAAACCAAGATTACAAAGGACACACATTCCATACCATTAATACAACATAGTTTCTTTTGTAAAAAACTTAAAATTTTGAATCAAATATATTAGTAATTGTTTTCTATTAATTATCTTGAACATATAATTAAAGTGTTTTCAGCTTGAGTACCATGTTTGTAAAATTTTAGAGATAACCACCATATTTTAATTATATATTGCTAAATTGGAGATGATTATCAATTGATTGAGGAATTTCGAACTAGACCAATTGCACTGGCTTCCTTTTTTTTTCAGAGTTTTAGAAGGTGTCATCAACGTATTTGTTACTTTCTTTATTTTAATAAAAGATTTTAAAATGTAATCCGCATTGAATTATCTACCTTTTTTTGTCTGTGTAAATTTAATTTTGAAAATACCTACATACAGACCCATTAATACATATACCCAACACATTATTGGTGTAAAAGAATAAAAACATCAAAATTTTTTATTTTATAAGATTATACAGAAGGTTTACACGAACAACAAAAGGGTATGAAAGGACAATCGATGGTGATTTCTCTATGTAGACGTGATCATAGTAGCACCGTATCCTCAAGCTTTAAAACATTCACAACCTATTAGTTAAATAGTTATTTAGTCAAATTTTAGCTGAAAAAAATCAAAAACATGCTTTAATAAACTCAATAAAATTAAAATAAATTTAACTTTCTCTCTCCTTACTCTCCATAATAGAAACTTGTTTTTATGTCTTTTAGTCAAATTTTGACTAAACAAATGAGATAACTTGTGGGTTTTGAGTGTTCTAATTAGAATTAAAATAAATAAAAAATAAAAAATTAATATTTTAATAGAATAGTTTATGATTTGTTAAGCCTATTATTTGATGTAATAAAAAGTGACTAATTAAAATTTATAAAAGTGACATTTTAAGTCAAAATTTAGCTAAACTTTAGCTAGTGGGTTGTGAATGCTCTAACTTACTCCTCAAGTTAGGTTTGAGGATATTCAATGAATCCTTAGGCGATCAATACTAGAAGTCTAAGGTGAATACATAGTCGGATTCAGATTCATGACCTAGTACATGCCAAATCACCTAAAATATACCATTCACTTACATAAAATTTGTTTGACAAATTGTAAACCATTCATCAGCAGATTTGAACAAGTACATGAAATTATGATGATTCCAACTCTTCAAAATTACCCCAAGTGAAAAGGCCTAGGTTTTGACCTCTCTTAAAAAAACATTCACCATTCAGTCTAACGTAAAAAAATGGTGTCCATTTTACGTGTCAGATCAATAACATGGTATCCAAGAAAATAAAAACAAAAAAAAAAATGCAAATATATGTATTTATATATGTAGATATAATTTGGTGGAGAAGTTGGCAATATGTTTTTGATTGGATAATTGGAAAATAGCACGGCACACTGATACAAATAGAAGGAAGAAAAAAAAATGCAAAGCCATAATTAGAAAGACCAAGTTTAGAGGATACAGTATTAACAAGACTAATGGTTGTGTTCATGGCATTTGATTATTCTGGTCCACTTTATTTCTTTTTCACAATGAAGATGGAACAGGTCTTTCCTAGCAAGTACTTCCTTTATGCCAACTTCTTCAGGGTCTGAACAAGATGCTCCTCATTCTGAATACCCTGAACCCAATTTGCATTAATGTGAACTCGCTCAATGCTCTGCTTCAAAGTTCTAGCAATGGAGGGCTTTGTACGGGTTGCAAAAAACTCCTCTACTTCCTTGGCCTTCTCAAATGAAGCAAACTGGGAAATAGGGCGAACCAAACCAAGAAAAGGATAAACAATGAAAATTAAACAAATGACTAATTAACAGTATTTGAATTCAACTTCTGTACAGCTTGTTATTGATAAAATTGACAACAGTTTGATACTTGTGGAACTAACAACAGAGGCAGGAGGGTGGGAGAGACCAACCGGTGAGACAATTGTACTGACAAAACGAGTCAGTAGATGTGAGGAACCCCAGACTTCTGAAATATGCTCCCAGTTAACCTGTAAATTCCAAAGGGGAAAATCAAGGCATTAACAAATATCAAAGTGCTATATGCCCATCCCTAGGTGGTTTCTCCAAATCAACTTGACCCACAACCCTGTGGGTATTATAATGCGAATAATATTACATACAGTTGTAAAGTATGCAAACGTCACGTAATCGTTTTGAAAGCGAGAAGGATCCGCCATTAAAAAATTAGTTTTTTTCATGTGGATTCCATAATTATTCCCTTTTTTCAAAAAGATTGTACAATCTTGTACATTCCACGATTGCAAATATCATTTTTCATTGCAGTGGTGATGGATACAAGAATAAACTAAAAGGGGCTCATGACCTAGTAAATCAAAACATGTCTTCCCTGGTGAGGAATAAATCTCACATTGCCTATGGATAAAGTCTTGAGCATACTTATAAGTAATATGCAAACCTCTCTTGTTGAACCGGTTTTATAAGATGAGTTAGGCCCATGAATTCTTACATGATATCAAAGTCTGTCACAGGATGAATAGGAGCCTATACTACTTATCCCGTGACAAGGACCAGAAAAATTACTGGTCTGTTGCACGTAAAGGAGAGTGTTAAGAAATAACTCTCACATTGTCTGTGGACAAAGTCTTAGGTATCTTTATAAGCAACGTGCAAATCTCTCTTGTTGAACCAGTTTTATAAGATGAGTTAGGCGCATGAATTCCTACATCCCCTACCTTCATGTTATACATAAATACTTCACCAACAGGAAGCTAAAAAAAAGATAAAAAAGAAAGGTTATAGACTAGCATCATGAAATAACTATGGAATAACTAAACAATCGGGCACCTTGGTCGGTTTCCCTGTCAGCTCAATCTAGCCCCAAAAGGAGATTGACTGATCAAGATCAATCAAAAGTGTACTTATGTTTAGCTGGCAATTCCAATATTGGTGTGTCTTCACTTTAATTTTCTGACACAAAATGTGAGATACATGCCAAAATGTAAACGTTCTCCAAGATATTTTATTCATTTCACCTTAAGCATGCAAGCCCCATGATTCACTAATTTGTTACTTTCACAGACAATTTCAACTTCTCCAGGCCAAAGTATCTGATTTCAATCAATCATACGTGGAGAATACCACAAGCATTTGTAGCAACTCCTCCAACAAACTAGTCTTTTTTGGATTTGGGGATGATTTCTAAGATCTACATATTACCCTTGTGTTTCTTTACTTTTTATCAGCAAGAAATTCATGAGGTGCACCATCAAAGGTGAGTGTTTACTTAAACAGTTGTCTTCCTTAAATCAACATGCAAGATCTTAGACCAGTATGTTTATTTTTTTAACGATAATTTTGCTCAATGTAACACATGCATGTAGTGCATGTGCTACATTAGTGTATCGAGTATTACCTTCAACCATGTCCAAGCTGTTTCGCATCCTTCTCCACTAACAGCAAGTCCAAAAACAGCATCTTGGCTACGAACCTAGATTAATGGGAAATAAGATCCGCATTAGCGTCCCAAGCTTCATAAGACCATAATTTATCAAGTTGTTATAAAAAAAACTTTGATCTGCAAAGTTACATAAATCTCATATACCTCAGAAGACAACAAGAAGTTCAGAACTTCAAGAATTATGTTGGGATCTGGACAAGATGCTAATGAACCTACAAGTACAAAAAGATACACGATTTGAATACACTACAGAGACTCATATGTTCTATGTCATCTTAAATAATAAGATTTTATTACTTAGAATGCGTGTTTTCTCCTGGCTCAGGTCTGTCTCTCTGTAAACTCTCAGAAGAGATTCATAACCCAATCGATTTGAGGTGCTGGCCTTCTGCATTACAGCCACATAAGCTGCCTGCAATCACAGTCAACAATGAACTTCAATTGTTAAATGGTTAAATACTAGCAATTGACCAATGCTTCTTTCACTAACCTTTCTTATATCAGGAGGGAGGAGTGGTGTATTTCTGTCACCCAAGAATGCAAGAAAACGCCGATTTGCTTCATTTATCGTCAATTCATGTCCAAACACAGCAAGTGCATTCAAAACCTCTCCTCTCAGCATTGCATCTAAATGGCCCTCCCCTTTCTTAGGCTCCCAACCAAGCATCCTGCAAAGGAATTCAGACAGGAAAGAAAATAAGAAATAGAAGAGTGAAATCAGAAAGACTGTTCTTGCTCAAAGGAAATTTTTGGGTGCTCATTATTGGGAGTATATTCAAATAAAAGATAGAAACTGTCGCATACATACAAGAAATATGTACTCCTAGATCTTGGGTTAAAACTCTGTAAGCATATACCCATACAACTTTCATGGGGAATTAAAACAATCCTTTAGTGAATGTAATTTTGTGTATTGGTCTTTTTATTCTTCCTTAAACCTGTCCTTCTTCCACATAAGTAAACAAGTAAATAAATTTCACTTGAAGGATACCACTATAGATGCAAAGAATAAGTAACACTATCTGCTATTATTTGCTTTTAGAAGCTCTGAAAAAGGAAAAAAAAAAAAAGACGTAATTCTGAAAATCTCATATTATATGTTTATTGATATTAGCATCTTAATCACCTTTTAATATTATAATTATCCAATGTATAAGAGAAATGAAAATCTCATGCCATAAATCAGCATGATTTTATTTTCACACGTTCTAGTACCTTAATTTAACACATTAGTTAACATCCAATCGGGCTTTCCCGCTCAACTGGAATAGAATTGACTTCAAAGAGACCACCCAATGGCTTAAAACCAAGCAGAACATACGAAAGTCAATCATTTGTATATAAGATTACTTACTCTGCAGAAGACTGGAAAAGGCTAATAAAAAATTGTTTAACATAGTCCATTAACTCAGGGGCTGCATCAGCAGCAACTGTTGCAACTCTATAACTTATCTGTCAATAGAGGGACAAGAATTAGGACTAAGAAAATAACCAATCCAAACTTAAATAAGGTTAGGATGTGAGCATTACATTAATCAAATTTGACAGCACAGTATATTCAGGTTCCCCCCTGTATGCACCCATCAAGGTAAGCAATGAGCTCAAGGACTGCTGGCGAGCCATACAAAGGGCAAATGAGTCATCCAGAATGCCTGTTAAATGAAATGTTGTCAAGTGCTCTTTTCAACCGTCAATGTGACAAGTAAGTATGAGTGCAAATATCCAAAGTACCGAATCTGTCCGTTGGAGATAGGTATTTGTTCTCTATAGCATATCTGAGTTTGGCTGCAAGGTCCTCATCATATTTCACCCTATAGAAGCCAGTCTGATCCACATTTATTTTTATCCAAGCAGATGCTGCATCCCTTTTATCACTCAGGAATTCCTTGATATCAAGAGTTTCACTCTTCTTCTGCAGTAGAAAATTCTTTCGCACATCATATGAGCCACAGCAGAATGTTATTGGGACAATCCATTGCCCATCCCCATGGGAACCACTTGACAAAAATTGAGACTGCCATTATTAAATTTCTGTTAGAAGTCAGTAATTCCACCACAATATTATCAAGTGGAACATTACAAAATGAAAGAGCTGCCTATGCATCTGAGTTAAGATGTATTATTTCGAGACCAAATGGGTGAAGGAGATTAGACACAAGAAACCTGCTCGAAGACCAGTTTTTGATCTTTGAATTTCACAGAGACAACTGGGTATCCTTTTTGCTTTGTCCATGAGTTCATTAACCTGTTCACAGGCTCACCAGATCCCTCCTCAAGGGCAGCCCATAAATCTTGTGTCTTTGCATTCGAGCCAGCATATTTCTTTATATATGAAGCAAGTGACCTCTGATTGCATAAAGAAGAAAAACAGCCAATTAAAATCAGGAAAAATATACAAACAGAAAAGAAGAGAATTAATTGACAGACAACAAACTTAATGTGAATTTGGGAAAGAGAATAAGAGGGAAAAAAAAAAGAGTTCCTTAAATCACAAGAAGTATCTTAACTTGTATAAGAAACATATACAAGTAACAAACAAGACTACCAACCTGAAAGCATTCAGCACCAAGATAGCTTTGCAGCATTCGGATGACAGATGCACCTTTCTTGTAACTTATTGCATCAAAAATTTCAGTGATTTCGGCAGCATGCTTTACCTCCACCTGAACAAATGTAACTTTAAATTGAGAGATAAATGAACAAGCAATAATACTAACTGTCGAGTTCACATTATGTTGGCATACTCCATGACCCAAAAAGCACAAGGTCTAACTTTATGTCTGGAAAGTTGTGTTCCTTGTTAGTGAAGACCTATTGCATGTACTTTGATGATGCCATCACAAGCTACAATCTGAATTATTTCATGGCAAGTGATTTAAAAACCAAAAAGATTTGCCTCTAGGTAGTTAGATTGAACTACAAGTAGCCTAGGTAAAAAGATGTCATGAGTTTCACATCAATAGTTTAAGTTTTAGCTTTAAAAGGGAAAGTTTAATAAACTATTCATCAATTTCCAAAGCGTACCTTTTTATTAAAATGGTAAACTCCAGCTATAAAAAGATTGCCTTGTTCAAATAGAAGGTAAATTGATAATCCAGGGTCCCTTTGACATATAGTTCAATTGAGTCGTTTAGAAAGAACTATGATTTTTCAATGCAGAAGATGTGGGGAAGCAAGTTTGAAAATGGTGCTCAAAGTGCATCATGGACTCGACAAGTTAAGAAAGCAAGACTATGAAGGTAACAATTGATGATAAAGCAGAAATGGTATAGCATGTGTCTCACATGGGTTAGTTGATCCATTTTAGAAAGCAGACCATGTTTCATTAGCTTTATATTCATTTTTTTAGAATAGTTGCATCTACTAGATACTGTGGTTTTTTCAGTTTTGTCTTCTCCAATAGGAATCTACAAACCTCTCGTCTACCTTTTTGTATGAGAATTTTTAATCATCTGCTCTATTATACCTTTAACCGTATTTATTGAGGATATATCATGTGCTTATGTTGTTGGAATAAACTGGCCGTAAATATCTAATCAAAATCTAGTAATTTCATTACGTATTGATTGAGTACATGAGATAAAATTAACAGCTTGCAATAAGTCATGGAAAATCATTAGTTCAGTCAATAGCACCTATGCATTCCCACTCCCCCTCCTTTTAGGTCCAATAGTTTGCTATATTGTACTTTTTCACTAACTTCTCAAAGAAGATAACACCCAGGAAGGAAAAAAAAAATATCCATGCAAAATTACCTCAATGGGATGGGACTCTGCAAGCCCATCCAGCTTGAGACCCTCTGTAGGTTCATCAAGAAACTGAGTCCATACTTTCCATTCTGGGAACAAGTTGTCAGATGCTAAATAGCTAACCTGCAAAAGTGCAATAATTGACAAAGCAATCAAAAGCATGTGGTGTGATTAAGGATGATAATATATAGACGCGACAAGGCTACGTACCCATGTTGCAAACCCCTCATTCAGCCACAAATGAGTCCACCATTCCATTGTTACAAGATTGCCAAACCATTGGTGTGCCAGTTCGTGGGCTACCACAGTCACAACCTTTATGGTGACCAAAAATGATTTCGTGGGAGTAATTAGAACAACTGTACATTACATTTACCAAACTAAATTCTAACAAAAAGTTCAACTGCATCTGCACATTACCCTCTGCTTATTGGCAGCCGCAGAATGCTGATCATCATAGAGCAAAGCAGTTTCACGGTATGTAATCAAACCATAATTCTCCATGGCCCCAAAAGCAAAATCAGGGATTGCAACCATATCCAATTTGGGCAGAGAGTATGGCATGGCAAAGTATCTGTAAAAGTAATCAAGGTTAATCCAAATTCCAGATAATGCAGCATAAGCAACAGAAAGTGACTACTCAAGGGATCACTAGCAACCACAACCCAGAATCCAATTAAATGTTGTTTCAGTTCAGAATGGTAATAAACTCACCCTTTGTACAATTCAAGTGTCCTGACAGCAACATTCAGTGCAAATTTCCCTTGATTTGCCTTGCCAACCTGACAGTATACTCGAACTCTGACCCCTGCACAGAGACGTATAATTACACCATCAAGAACGAGGGTTGTACTTTCACAAGAAATAGTGAACATAGCGTATGATTGTACCATCTGATGTATGATCTTCCACATAATCAAATAAACCAACAACAACTGCCACCAAATATGTAGACATTACTGGTGATTCTTGATATGAAACTGTCTTCAGGTTCCCGTCCACTTTTTCTTTAACAATTGGCATGTTGGAAAGAGCCACCAGCTCAGATGGCAAATCCAATGTGATCTTGAATGTAGCCTGCAACACCCAGTGGCAGTAGAGAAGGGTCATTTAAACTTTTGTTTCCATTTATTTGAAACATAATCAATCACATGTATACACAACCCATAAATTATTTAGCCATGACAATTCAAAAAATTAGTAATTTCATGAAAGGCAGAATGTTTAACGGCATTTCCTCGAACATGCATTATAAAGTTTGTTAAGTTCTTTTTTTTTTCCCCTATATTTGTGTTGCATCATAAGATATGTTTTCAGAAAAAGATCGTAATCAGCTAAATATGTGTGTGTGAGAGAGAGAGAGAGAGAGCGAGAGAGAGAGAGAGAGAGACTTTGCAAGCTGGTTCATCCCAACAGGGAAAGCATCGCCTAGCATCAACGGGTTCAAACTGCGTTACTGCCATATTCTTCTTCTCACCATTATGTACGTACGTACTGGAAAGCAAAACGAAGACTTATTAGGCATATGTAGGTGACTAGTAAAACCTTCTCTTATCAGAAAACAGAAGAAATTTAGCTCTATTGCTTAGAAAACTATGTAAAAGAAGATGCAAATAGAGACTTCAAAAAATTGCATATTACATCAACCTAGCCAAAGAAAATAGGACCAATATTAACTTGAAGTTCTAGGCCTGTTTGATAATCCCAATCAACATCACAAAACATGGTTCGACCACTTAGTACCTAAAGGTTTTTCATTTCTTAAAAAAATAGAAAAGAAATTCCCGTGAGAAATTCTAGTATGTATGGATGATTTATTAGGAAGGCATTTTCAGGAAGAGAGAACTTGAGAGCCATAACATGTTTTTGGTACTCTACTGGCGGGGCAGTACTGCTTCCCTTGCATGCTGCTAAAAACCGACGCAGGGCAAAAGGAGGGGAAAAAAAAGGAGTTGCGTTTCGGCTTGTCTTTCTTGCAAATGCATCCTGTCTTCGTGCCCAATATTCTCTTATATAGTTACCATATTTATTTAAAAATAAATTATTCTTAAAATCGGTGTAGATGGTATATATTTAATATATGAAATTTAAAATTAATGTTATTAAATTTGTAGTTACTCCAATCAAGTCAACCCTTTTTTTAAAATATATATATATATATATATCTTTATATATATAAAGAGATTATTTAACGAAAAAATTTATTTTAACGAAAATTTTATTTTTCTATTAAAGTTAACACTTTCCATCCATTTTTATCAAAATAAATACTGCATTTAAGGAGAAATATTATTTTAAATACAATCCATTAATTTTATTAATCACCAAAATAATGTTTTTGACATTAAATTTAATTACACCACTTCAATTTTCTATAACAATAAACTTTTCATTTAAAACTTTTTTTTTTATGTAAAATAAATATAGAATAATAAAAATAGTATAGAATGACATAATAATAGTATAGAATATATAACAATATATATAAATAAACCATTCATAACAATATAACAATACAATTCTCACTTAAAAATGTTAATTTATACGTTAGAAAGTTTAATTTTATTTATGAAAATTTATTCCTATTATATGATTAATGATTTCATTATTTAACAATTATTTTATAATTTTAAAATGAATGTATTATTTATTTATTTATTGAGATGATAAATATACGGTATATACAATTAATTATAATTATATTAAATTAATAATAATAGACAATAAATATAATTAATATATTATATATGTTTGATATTTAATTGAAATATATATGATCTAATAAATTTACATATTTAAGATTAAAATTTCATGTTATAAATTATAATATAACATTCTTTTATATATATATATTATAAACTATATAATTTTTTTTTTAAAATTATATTATTTCTTAAAAATAATCAATAACTAAAAAAACTGTGGATGATTCAAGTTTATGTAAATCTAGAAAAACTCAAAGACTAAAAACATAAGTGTTTTAATATCTTCTCTTTTGAGGCTGTGCAAAATGACACAAATATTAGATCATCGTCTTCGAATTATAAAAATATAATATTTTTAACGAATCTTTTATTAAAGTTTTAATCAAAATTATCTCAAACAAATTTGATAAGATTATAGGTTATGTTTATTTATGAGACTATATTATTGTTTTTATTAATACTTTTTTTATAATATATGAAAACATATAATTATTTATCATCCATTTAATTAAAAATAATCTTCTAATTTTTTTTAAAAAATTAAACTAGATAAACGTACTTTATACGTTACTTTTATCTAGCGTGTATATATATATACATTATATATATATATACATTATATATATATATATATATACATTATATATATTATATATATGGATTGCAACTTTAAGGATAAGTATATTTTCGATTTCAAACCCCATTAACACTGCATTATACTTCTTACTTCAAATTATAAATTTGATTCTAATTATCAAAAACTAAGAAGTAATGCTTGTCTTATTAAGGTCGTTGACAAGCGATCTGAACAATCTCGATCATCAAATCTTAATTGATGATGCATAGTATAATGTTCTGATAATTTGCAAATGCAATATATATATTGTGATGATTTAGGGTATAAAATGTAGGTTGAAAAATAGGTTATCCTTTAGTTAGTCTACGCATCAACCCCCCAAAAAATACATTAAAGTAAGATTTTCTTTTTCTAATCCCAACTGATAAATGCTCTAACAACTATTTAAAAATAATTTTATAAATTAATATAATTTGATGTAATTTTTCATATTGTAAAATTAATTTTTTTATAAAATAAATATGACATATTACATAAAGTTATGTCAATTTATAAAATTATTTTTAAATATTCTTTTGTGACTATAATACTCCATTTTCCAAATATCACAGTTTTCTTCATCATTTTGTGCCTCAAATATCATAAGTTTTAATTCTCACACTAAAATTATGTCATCTGTAATTTCATATTATTTAAGAGAAATAATATTTATAATTCTAAATGTGCAAGTCCCACACATTCCACTTTAAAAAATGGGAGAATTTATTATTAAAAAATTATCTACATAAAAAATAATTTTTAATTATAAATTCTACTTTTTTAAATATGATCATGGGTACAAAGGATTTGCACATTCTAAAAATATATCTACAATTACTCTTAATATAATAATTAAAAGGACAATGATACTAGTACCAATGGACAATCGATGAAATGAACCGATGCACAGTAAATAATTTTTTTTTTCTTATTTCTTAATCATTTTTTTCACAATTTTAAATATTTTTTAAAAATAATAAAAAATATCAATTCACTATTTACTAATATTCACTTTCTTAATTATCAAATAAAAAATAAAAATCAAATAAAATCTTTTTCGATCAACTTTATTGGTCAGCTAGCATTTTCCTAATTAAAATTAATGTAAACAAGGTGAAAAGTTGCAAGAATTATTACTACCTTCTGTAGAATCCTTTCATTTTGTCGTTCAAGGTTCCGTCAAACACGATACTTAGAACTCCGGGCCCAATCGGAAGTGTCTCGGCGAACTCCAAAACCAAAATCTCGTCGTCTTTAACCAAATCAATTTGCAGAGGCTCGAAAACCTGCCAGAAAGTCCGTTCATTCATTCAGGATTAACATTAACGACAGTGAATTTGCTTTGAATTGCCTCTATTCTCTATAGACTCGAATTACTATAATCAATGGTTGCGAATTTATATCTAGTAACTGTATTTTCTTTGTTCGTTCTTTTTCTTTTTCCCGAGAAACTTCATGTACAGGTGCAGCATCGAAATCAAGCAGTACTAGTACTAGAGTTAACAAGATACCTCAGAATCTCGGTTGGTGAACATTACGGAGTCGGTTTCGACAGAGAGTTCGGCGGCATTGAGGACGATGAACTTTGTGTCGTCGACGATGTCGAGATCAATAGCGACGAAGCCGGCGAACTTGCAGGCGTCGAGGTCCGGTTTGAGGCGTATGTCGTAACGTCTCGGGACTGCGAATTTCGGGAGCCGAGGTTGGCCTTTGAACTGCTCCATTTTTGTCTGATGAGGCAAAGCAGAGCATTGAGAATTATATTTATAGACAAATTGTTAAATCGCGAGAAAATAAAAAATAAAAAATAAAAAAAAATTGTAGAAAGCTGGATTTAGCATCTTACGACTTTCGGACAATAGTTCATCACTTAAATATGTAGACACAGTTACAGCATCTTTTAAAGTTTGGCATAAGTTCTAGTCAGTTGAGATAAGATAAACATATATAAGAGTAATTTTTCGTGTCGATTTAGGGGTGGTTTGGATTGAAAGATGAAATGATTTGATATGAGTTTTAAAAATTGAATAAAATATTATTTTTTTAATATTATTATTATTTTGATATTTTAAAAAATTATATTAAAATTTAAAAAATTATATTGAAAATTAATTTTTATATAAAAATTTAAAAATATATATAATAATAAATTTAAAATAAGATAAATTACACCCATATTCCAATCCAAATCGGACCTTAAATTATGTAAATCCAACGCATTCTTCTTTGAAAAAATAACATCTATCATTAAAAATATAATTTTTTAATATATATTTTAAATTTATCCATTTTTTTAAAAGAAAGTATGCACGACTTACTTAAATTTATCCAACCTAAATTATAATTATTATTTTTCTAAATATAATATAAGTTATCAATAAGAATAAAGAATTTGTACATGACTTAAGTATATGAGTCTCATGTAAATATTTTGTAAAATCTCGCCATGTAAAAATGTAAAAGAATTGCTTCTTTCGAGGATGTTTATTTATTTACAGAAGTTTTATGTAAGATTTCCATATTTAGAACTTGTATCAGCTACTTATTATTCGTTTTTCATGGAGTGAAAAAAATTAACAGGGCAAGAGTCGATAGATGAGATTATAATTTGATTGTGATTGTGATAAATAAATGGATTGATCTCGCGGATTTATTCTTTGATTGTGATTGTGATTGTGATTGTGTCAAGACTCCAATTTGGACGGTTGAACCAAGACCTGGCATCTATTTAAAATTCTTGTATTTTATTCTATAATTTTTTTATATAATTTTTTTAATATTTTAAAATATTTTTTAAAAATATAAAAAAAATTATAACATTATTTAAAAATATTTACTTAAAAATTATATAAAAAAATTAAAAAATTAAAAAAATATATAAACCAAAATTTTAAGTAGGAATTTCAAATAAAGACAAATAACATTTTTCTTTGTCTAAAGTTCCAAAGGATCGTACGAACTTCTTGTTACTACGTTTTGCTTGATTGATTCCAAATCATTCTTTGAATAATGATAAATGTTTACTATTTTTTATATTCTTTTCTATTCATATTTTAAAATGAAAATATTTATATAGAGGAATATTATTTTCATAAGTTATTTTTTAAAATATTGTCAACTTTAAATACAGTTATATAAATAATTGTAAAAAATAATATATAAATTACTTATTTGCTGTATTTTTATTAGTTGCAAATAATTTATTTTAGTCGTTAATAATCTATTTTAATCACTAATAATCTATTTTAATCACTAATAATCTTTTTCATCACTAATATTGGATCACTAATAAACTTTTTTTTTGTAGTGATATGTCTGTTATTAATTTTTCACTTATAAATGTCATAAATATTGATCATTCCGCTGTTTTGTTGTTGGTCCATAACAAATTCCATTATACAGTGTCAAATAAGTAAAAGATAATATAATATTCTATGAGTATGAAAAATGTGTGTCGATTATGTACTATGTAGGCAATTTTATTTATTTTTTTATGATATCAAGACATGCATGATGAGATAGCTATTTATAATTATGATCTCTTAATCAGTTAATTGGCAATTTTAATGCTAGCTAGTCTTAAAAAAAAATAAACCGGGTTAGCGTACATGATGACACATTGCATGTATATTGTTGATGTGACATGAACTAATTTATAATAAAGTTTTCAAATCGGGCTATACATTAATTAATGATATTATGGATCATGCGTTCTCCACACCAGCTTCTTATACTAACTTGCAGAAAGGTTTTTCTTGGACATTAATTATTACTGAATGAATAACAAGAAAAATTAATACTAGGAGTTTGATAGGCATAGTAGTACGTACTTTGAAACGAGGCAGCTTGCGACGTTTGATATAGCCGGAAAGAGCGAAGACGATGATAAACCCTAAGCCGAAGGTGATGGCAATAATCACAGCTACGTCCGTAGAAAAGCATCTTAATTCTCTACAGATTTGAGAGAGATCAGGGGCCGCCAATCGAAAAGGGTTAAGAAAATAAGGGTTTTGTATGATCATCATCATGAGTTGCAGAGATATATGATCTTATCTTAATTAGCTCAAACAGGATTGGATTGGTTTTAATGCAGAATGCTGCATGCAGGGAGAGTGAGGAGAGCATGAAGAGAAGAAGAATGTGGAGAGGAAGTAAATAAATTAAGGACATGATCATCCATCGTGTTGATTACAATTTACAATTAATTTAAGCATAGATGAATTGCATATAATGGTCTAGTACGCTTTGCATCAATTAGGTTGCTCTTGGAAGAAGAAACTAATATTTCCTTTGCTTCCCGTTATTACTTTCTTTTATCATAATTTGAAGGTGTATATATTTATTTAAAAATTCTATGGGCCGTTACTTTTAATTACGTACTCTTTTACGAATGTGATTAGCTACGTCATTTTTTACTATAAAATAATTACATTGAAAATTTTAGTAGTGTGTAGGAATATGTAAAACAACTGTATATATATATATATTATTAATATATATAGTATAGCTTATATATATCTCACTCTTAATTATGAATTTATGACATCATTTCATGTCATGATAATGTTAGGTAGGTCAAGCCTAAGGCTAAAAACTTCTTTATATAGTTGTGATAATGCTGACTCAATTAAGATTAATTTAGTTTAATCTAATTTGAAACTAAGTCTAACATTTAAACACACAACTTTTAAATTATTATACTCATGATCTTAACTCAAAATTTCGTTATACGTGGGATCTACAACCCTTTTCAATTCAATATTTCTTTATACATAAGATTTATATATAACATTTTCAACTTATAATAAATATATCTAAACTCATCTTATTATCCAAACGCATTACTCATCTTAGTTAAACTTTATAAGACTCACACTATTATCTCAATTCACTAGTATTCATAAAAAAAATTCAACTCAACTCAACTTAACTTAACAATATCCAAATGCAGTCAATTGGACAGTATTGGATGCTTGCTTAACAAATTTTGTGAGACTAATTATTGATTTGTTTGTCGTTCTACCATTACGTGCCTTATAATATAGAGAAAAACAAAATCTAAGAAATTCAAACTCACGGCATGATATCAATAATTGATGCACTAATTAGCTTAAGCAAAGTCTGGTTTTAAAATACATGATGATTCTCGCAGCAGTCAAGAATTATGACAAAGGAGTAATGGGTGATCAAGATGCAAAACTCCTCTAGCTTTCTGTCTAGGGGTGCTATATTTATAAAAAGATATCATAAAAATAAATAACAAAGTGACATGTCTTGGGGCCACGAAGGGATCGGAATATTTACAATATATATGCACATAATGCTTGGATGCACACTAAAAAAAAAAAAATCATTTGTGACGAATTATATGTGATAATAATGATTATTTACGATTAAAATATATTCATTTTGATAAAAAATAATTTTTTAAAAAAATAACAATTGATCACAAATATTTTTCGTCAATGATGCACTAGTCATAGTTTGAGGCATCAGCTACTTTGCAATATTCTTTACCGTACGATTAGATGGCGCTTTACTTATAAACAACACTTTAAGTTTTCTTAGCTTTTATAAAGGAGAAGTATACGTTGGTTCTAAGATAACTTGCTCTTATCCTTTTCCATAATATTCTTGTTCAGAACAACTTTATGAGAAGAGAAAAGTTCCTCCCCGTACCATGTTATTTTACGCTATTGGAGTAAAAAGTTCTAAATTGAGAACCGGCCAGCTGATCTATAATTCTAGTCATGAACACTCAAAGTGGATTCGTAAATCGACTCCATCTAACGGTTTACAAATGGAATCCAAATAGATGAAAATGGTGTAACTCTTACAAAAGTTACAATATATGAGAATAATTCTTTTTAATAATTCGAGTTTCTCTCTCTCCGTTACGATGCATGTAGCCTAAAGAATGAAAAATACTTCCTAAAATAGTTTTTTTTAATGCTTTGGATTTTAATCTTATTGTGAGAATTGGTACTTTTCTATGAAAGATTTCGTAAATTATTCACGAAATAAAAATATTAATACTAAATATAGTCTTTATTTTTGAAAATTGTAATACAAGTCTAATATAAAAAAAAAATTATAATTATATATTTTTTAAAATAATATTATTTCCTCTTTACCCGCATTTATCAATAAGAATTTTTCATAAAGAATATTAAATGAGTATGATAAAAGAAGTTATGTGTTTACAATATTGAATCATATTTATTGTGCTAACTATAATATATATATTGGACCTTTAGAGTTTTCTTGAGTATGATAATCAAGCACAAATTATAATTGGTTGTGCTTGATTATCTTAAATGTTTGAAATTCTTTCTTAGTTTTATGATATTCTTTAAAAATAATCTGACCTTTAGAGTTTTCTTTGAAGTCCAAAGAAATTCAAGAAACACAAAGTAAAAAAGAAAAGAAAAATAAGCAAAAGTTATTGATTAAACCCTCTAATGTTTTCTCAATACTCATGATTTGTTAGTATTTCTCTCAACCATCTTCATATAAATCTATATATATTCTTCTTATTCTTCTCCCTTATCAAACTGATCTTTGTAATTACGTTGGGAGGAGCCAAATCAGCCAAGTGATTTGAATTTGCTCCCCATCACATCATCCATAAGGCAAATTAAATTACAGCTTGATTCCTCGAGAAAACTTAAATCTAAAATCTCAAAGATCTAGTCAAATTAAATTTGAATTTTTATTTTTTGGAAAACGATAGTTTGAATCCTCAAACAACTACATTTGTTTAAAAAGATTTTGCATCATAAAATTAATTTTATTAAAAATACATGAAGTTTTCTCTCTTGGTCCCTAATTTACAAGGTATTCTTCCACCATATATAAATGAGGGTTATTAAAAAGATTGGAGTACCGTCTTCTTTTAAAAAAATATATAAGAAGTTCCGATTGATACAGAAAACATGAATTAAGATGTTTTACGTTACACCTTACAATAAAAATCAATTACTTTTAAGATCTTGAGCTATTTAAATCAACACTGTAAAATGAAACCTATAATTAGTGCATGTTTGAGTTTGTAGTGGGCCGGTAATATACCTTCTAGCTTTTGGGGATTTTTTAAAATTTTTAATTATTCATTAATTCAATGAGAATCCTAACAAAAAGAACTCTTATCAAGCCAATGACTTGACTTACAAATGAAGGACAATAATCTCATCAACAATGCAAGAGCTAGCTTCAATAAATTTCAGGAGAGGAAACTTCTTTCTCAACTTTACTGCAGGCCACTACAACATCATCCTTAGAGCACTGGTTTGGATTGACTAATTTTTTTTAAAAAAAAGTACAAATTTATACACATATAAAAAAAATCTTACTATATTTGATCAAAAGTGAGAAAATAAAAATATTTTTTGTCTTTAAAAATGAATAATAAATTTAAAATTCTCTTCAAATTTGACTAGATTCAATATCTTCAAGTAGCTTAGTAATGTCTATTGTAGGGCATTGTTCTCCTTTTGGAGTGTTTTCATTTGTGCGGTCGGTGTGTTTGCCGACTATTTCATTTATACAAAACATGCTTTTATGTATTCTGATAAAACTTTTGGCACTCGAGTTTTATGTGAACAGATTATCACTGGCATACAAAGAACATATAATGTCTATAGAATAGATCCCACAGACGCATCACTATAATCATCCTGTTTTGTATGCTCGAACAAGATTCTAGCAATTCGAATTACAATCTTCACTGTAAACACGAAGACAAAGGTGGGCTCGGGGTGGTCTGAAGAACCTTTAATGCAAGTCAATCTCACATGTCTAGAGTATTGGTTTCTGAATAGCAGAATTCAAAGATAATTCTTTATATCTGGGATGTAACTTTTATACAAGATTTTAGGGGAGAGATTCTGTGTCAAGTGTCTGGGTATTTAATGCAACATGGTGTTTTAAGGTTTTTCAATGCGGTGCGCCTTATGAGATGGAGCTTTTAATGCGACGTGCCTTACAGGGTGTGTCCTAGTAATGGGTGAGTGAGTCATTTTTGGTCCCGTTTATTAGAGAATCGTGGGCTGTTCGTGTCCTCTGTTCACGTGCCTCTGTAGGTCCTTTAATATTAGGTGTCACAGACTCACAGGAGATAGGAGAGTCAACTTGTCCCATCTATCGCCCTTCGTTTGGCTTCTCACGTTGTGCACCCTTCTTCATTTGATATTTCTTTAAAGGCCTGGGCCCTTTGAGCGACTCTGAGGCTGTGGGAGGGTAAGGCCTAGGTTGAGACCGGCCTCACTGTCTTGTCCAAGCCCAACCATAATGAATTGGGTGAGGAACAACCTTCCCACCAAGGATAAGCACATAACATATCTCATAGAAGATGCACAATTTTTTCAAGCTATCGTCATTCTCAACTTGCCAATTTTACCGTGCATATCCTATGTGGCAAATTTTGGTACTGCATTTAGGTTTTCTCTCATAACAATGCGACGTATAGTCTCTATTTGCTTACTACAATATAAGTCTAATTTTAAAATATTTTAAAATTACAATAATAACTTTTTTAAAACAATATTTTACTCTTTTTTATCTTCATTTATCAATTAAAAATATTATTTTTATACAATTTGTGTACCTTTTATGTATATATTATATATAAATATAATTTTTATACATTATTTAATTTAATTATTTGTATTTGTATTTGTATTTTATCATGTTTTATCTTTTTTTTTAATATATATTTTTTTTATCACAGGACTATTCCATCAAAGATATATTACTCTTTATTTATCAACGAGAATGCAATCCGACACGAGACGAGACGTGATAGACGGTAGCCTCTCACGTAAACAGTAATTTTACTGTTTAATCTTTTTTCTTCCGACACTCAAATAGAATTTTTTCTTTCTGCTAACCGGCGGTAGCTCTTCCCTAATTTCACCTAGTCTTCAGCCCACAAAGAACCAAGCAGCTTAAGAGTAAACGGCGCCGTCTGGTAAGTGCCCTTCTTCCTCTTACTCCCCCCATTTTCTCTCCTCCCCGATCGATGCTATCTCACCCACTCGGTACACTCGGATTCTCACAACCGCTTCCCACCTCACTCGAATTTTTCTGTTCTTCAGCACTTCCTTCGTGCCACACTCCCCGCAGACTCTCTCTCGTCGTCCTCTGTTTCAGATCGGAGCCCTCGCCGAATTCTTGCTGAGCAACGTCCGTCACCGTTGCTGCCCAAGACCTCTCTCTCCACGCCAGTTTTGGTGATTTGCGACGCGGGTTAGTTCCTCCTCCCATCTCTCTGCTCTCCTTTTCTCTGTATCACCGTAGCTCACCCCCTCACGATTTCTCTTTCTTTCAGAGCATCCCCACCTCTTCCCCGTCGTGCATGACCGCTGGTCGAGCCGTCGACGATCACCCCTTTCTGTATGCTATTTTAAACCAAATTGGAAACCTAAAATTATTACACACTCGCTGCTCCTTACCTCTTTCTGCTTCTTTCCTACTTGTGCATGTCTGGTAGTACCTTACTTCATAATAAGGAAACAAGAAGGGCCTAAACAGCAAGAAGCTCCAAATGCTCCTTCTAAATTAGGTTGGAGCATAATTTATACTTCAGTATGACTGGGTAATTCGTAGTCGCTTAATACTAATAGTCTAAATGAATCTTCATTCGAATTCAAACTCAAGACTTAGTATATGCCAAGCCGCTTGGGACTAATCCAATGACCATTAATTTACCACTCTTGGTGATTCCCATACTGGGTAATTCGTAGTCGCTTAATACTAATAGTCTAAATGAATCTTCATTCGAATTCAAACTCAAGACTTAGTATATGCCAAGCCGCTTGAGACTAACCCAATGACCATTAATTTACCACTCTTGGTGATTCCTCCTTCGTTTCTTCTTATGTTCTTTTTTCAAATTTTCTTTTTTTCCATTCTTCTTCTGCATTTCTTCTCCATTCTTTTTTTCTAATACCAAAAAAATATTCTACATTTTATCATAGCACGTAAATTTTTTAAAATAATTTTTATATTTATCTTTATAATACCTTTTCCCTACTTTAAACCGAAGAACTCGGACACCTACAATATGTTTTGATCTGTTTGATATGGTTTTGTTGAATGCCAATCAAACGGAAGAAAAGCACTGAAACATCGAGAGTCGGTCAGACATACTCAAATGGGGATAACTAGGGAGAAGAATAGCTCTCATTCGTCAACATCGCCCTGTTCGCATCTCAGAGCTGCCTACCACAATTGCTTCAACAGGTTCGAACTTTTCAATTGTGTTTTTGGATTTATGGCTCTCTATGGGCAAAAGGGCTGTGCCCGATTCCTCCTTAGACCATCTTCAAACCTCTTCCTGTTCTCTATTTAAGCAAGGATTTTTTTTTTAATAATTAATTAGAGATTTTATTACCAAGAATAGGCATAGCCCAAGTACCCATAAAGTGTACAAAGGAAATACCTACTGCACCCTAGAAGCAGGAAAATGACTAAAACAGATTCAGTACATTATCATCATCCCTTACAAAAATCCTAGCCCACAAAGCACAAAGTAGAAAAGAGAAAATTCTGAAGTTCTCCGAGAGAACACTCTTTTTCTTCAAAACTCTCCCATTCCTTTCCAACCAAACACACCACATTAAATACAAAGGAATCATATTCCACCTGACAGCTACACATTTCCTTCCCTCAAAACCTCTCCAACATGCAAGAAGATCTACAACTTCCTTTGGAATCATCCTGTCTGACTCAAAAGCCCATACCATAAAGACTTTGCCACTTCACAATGAAGAAAGAGACAATTTACAGATTCACCATCCTTCCTGCACATAACACACCAATCAGCAATGCACATAGCATGTTTTATAAGGTTATCCGGGGTCAAAACTTTCTCTAGAGCAACCACCCAACTGAAAAATGCCACCTTAGTAGGAACCTTCACTCTTTAAATGGTTTTCCAAGGAGAAGCACAACCAGAATGACAAGTCAGCACCTTATTAAAAGAAGTAACAGAAAACCTGGACTTTCCAGCATGGTCCCATAGGAAACTGTCCTCTCTCCCCTACATCACTTTAGTCACTTTAGAATTATAAATCCTTCCCAAAAAATCAGAAACAGCATTCACTTCCCAGTTGTTTACCTATCTGATAAAGTCAACATTACATAGAATATTATTATCCGTATGTTGGAAATAATCTGTCACAGTAGCATTTTGATCCCTTGCAATCCTAAAAAGAAAATCAGATTTGAGAGCTGAAAAAGAATCCTCTTCCCATCCCCCACCTTATATGTAATGTGTTTCGAAAACTCCCCCCAGCCTTTCCTAATGAACTTCCATAAACTCACCCATACAATCCTCTGACTCCTCCCCCCCCTCCCCCCGCCCGCCCCCGACTTCCATATTTTACAGCAACAACATTTTTCCATAAAGCATCTCTCTAATGATATCTCCAAAGCTATTTCGCAAGAAGCCCTTTGTTAAACCACAAGAAGGATATAAGGATTTATCTTCTACTTGCTTAACCCAATCCCCTCCAAGAAATTGGTTGACAAACCTTGTTCCAACTAACCAAATGAAACTTTCTCTCCTCTCTTATACCTCCCCATAAGAAATTGCGATAAATTTTCTCAATTCTTTTTGCAATCCCTGGTGGCAAAGGAAAAAGTAAAAGAAAATATGTGGGAAGATTAGACAGCATACTCTTTATCAAAGTCTAGTAAAGATTTTGCTAGAGAAGTAAGCAAAGATTTTGCTGAACAAAATCTTGGCTATAGGTGGTATTCAGAGAAGTTCGTCAAGGGGCACTGGGAGAAAGAGGAATGCGTTTCTGAGTGGCAAAAGTACAGAGCTTGCCTTTCTGTACGTTCCTTGATTCTACTTTTTCTATAAATTATCCATTGAATTCAAATATTATATACTTTTGTGTTACCGCCTCTCGAACAATTGTGAAGATGTAAACTCATATCATTCTATATTTCATCTTGATATGCTGCTTTATTTTTTGTCAGGAACATTTGGATGACAAGCATCTGAGTCGATTTTTGGAAGCAGAGACTGTTGTCGATGCAGCCATTAAAGATGATTCCGGAAACCCAGTTGATGGTGCAACTACTGTTCTACCACAGTGATCCAAGCTCTTACTTTTATTGTTCCCAGGATTAAAAAAAAAAGAAGGTGAAGGTAATCATTGAGAGGTTGATTTACCCATTCAACCGAATAAAAAAGAGATCCATGATCAACTGGGACTTGAAAAGCTATTTATTTTTCAGTAGGAAAGTTGTGTTTCAGTGGCACATGCTCTGATTACCTGGTATTGAAGAAGAGGGATCAGGAAAATGTGATAATAAAGGTGTACGGTAAACAGACTATAGAGAGTAGAAATATAGATGAGAATATTAAAGTCTCATGAGGCGTTGCTATTAACTGGAAAGATGGTTTTATGTCATGTGTGGTGCAAAAACATGCACTAATATTTTCATTTTTATGCAAAATTTATATTAAAAAAAAAATCTTGAGTGCTACATGCACTCTTCTTTTGTTGGTCTGCGTTTTCTGTATTTTCCATTTTTGTTTTACTTTCTATGATTTATTTCTGACTGTAGTGGATTGTAGCAGTTCAGAGGAAGCTTTCCTTGGATGCCTTGGGACGAAGTAGATTGTAGATTATAGGTACTTTCAGCAAGATACTTTGTTTTTTTGTTGTAAATAGCTCATTTTTGATAATCACGGCCTCTGAAGCGTCATAGTAGTTATAAAACCTCCCCCTGCGATGCCCATGCTTGTTGTGTCATACAATGTATAGGTAATTTTTAGGGACTTCTTAATTTTGTTGGATATTTTAGGGGATTCCTGAACGATGAGAGAGACCGGCTTGATTTTAACCAGCAAGAAGTGGGCAGCAACTATAGATAGCAATTTTTCTTCCCATGTTTGTCATAAAGGCTGGGAACCTGCTATATATTGTACTTTGCAGGATAACTTTTGATCGAACCACTTGCTTGTTTTGTCATGAATTTGTAAGTCATTATACAGGTTTGGTTGGATTGTAGTCTTGTCCAGGAAAATGCAACTGCATGTTAATTGTGCTAGTAGTTGCACTAACAATCACACGGAATGAAGGAAAGAAAAGAGAGTTCACTGTGAGAAGTGCTTACTATGCTGATCTTAAGGAAAGAAAAGAGAGTAGAGTGGGGTACCTCTGAAGGAAGAAATGATGCAGAATAGTGAAAGCAGATATGGACATTGGATGTACCTGGTGGGTACAAGCATTTCATGTGGAAGGCCATAAAAGTATCGTTCATACAAAGGTCAATCTATGCAAAGGAAGAGTTTCAAATGATCCTTTGTCTCCAGTGTGTAAAAGAGAAGAGGAAGATGTAATTCATGCCCTGTGGTGCTGTACTGCTGTTTCAGATGTATGGGTAGAAAGTGAAAGTCTTATGAGAAAATGGAAGACATATGAACCTGACGTTTGTAAGCTTGTGATTGGATATGGGCAGAAGGCTACCAAAGTCAAGTCTGGAAAAAGCTGTAGCTATTATGATAAGTATATGGGGTAGAATAAACGAGTTTATCTTAGAAGAAAAGTTCTCTAGTCCTTGCAAGCTGGTGAAATCTGCTATGGCAGGGTTAGAGGATTTTATTGAGGCAAACCAGAGGCAAGAGGAAATGCAGAATCAGGGTGGAGTGAGGAAGGGAGGTAATGGCAGGCAGAGACCTATTGGTATTAACGGTAAGGACGGTAAGGATAATGATAGGGTTATTACTACTCTCTTACTATCCATTTACTACTTACAATATATTTGAAATTTTTCATATTTTGTATCATTTTCTTTTGAGTATTTTTTTTAACATCCTTAATCATTAAGAAAAAAATTAAAAATTATATAATTTTACTAATAGTCACTTAACTATTAAGTAAAAAAAAAAAAATTAAATACAAAAGGAGTAGGAAGAGAATAATAGTAATCTTATCATTATCCTTGTAAAGTTATTTGATGCTGCTTTGAATTTGAAGAACCAGAAGATGGGTATAATGGCTGCTTTATGTTCCTAGAAAGTTTTGTTGGATCTCCTTTTATTGCTTGGTGTCATGCTCTCAGGTCAATAGAACTTTGTCTGGAGTTGGGGTTTTAGAATGTGATGTTGGAAGGGGATGCAAAAGGAGTCATTGAGGCAGTGCTGTCTACTGAGATGGATGAGCCAGGGAATGGTCAAATGGTGGATAGAATCATAGAAGTTTATAAAGCAAAAATGGCATTACATAATGAGGGAGAGTTCTGTTGGATAGAAGATGGTCCACAAGAGATTTTTCAACTTGTAATTGCTAAAGTTTGTAATGACTTTTGAGTTTATAAATGAAAAGGATACATACGTTTCAAAATAAAAAATAAAAAATCACATGGAATGAAGACAATTGACTAAAGAATAAATTATAGATTTGTTTTTAAAAAATAAATTATATATCTGATGCCTAGTGTCCTTTTCCTCTCCTAGTTTCTACGGCTTTCTTTCCCAAGTAACAAGTTATAGATGAAGAAAACCGTGTGATGTAGAAAATTTTGTATAAAAGATGAGTACTACTTTTTCTAACATATTAAGTGGGATGGTAACAGAATCATAATGAAAGGATTGAACAAAACCATTAAAGGGCTCGCATATAGATCTGAACGCAAGCTGGAGCTGGAACAATACCCGATCATGATTTTATTTTTCAATCTCAATCATTAGTTTCTATTGATTAGCTAGCCAGCAGAATAATTTTTATTTTGGCCTGTGTCACTTCTTCACTACCAAGGAACAATTGATCTTATAACATTATAAGAATAACATATTTTTGTGACTTTTTAATTGCAACGAAAAAGTTATTTGTGGACAATCTTGACTGTAAATAAACATTTCGCTGTAATTAACTAGCTACAAATAAATAATTTTCTTGTATTGTAATTGAAAGCAAAACATTTAGGCCTTGTTTGGATTGAGGAACTATCTCAATTCATCTCATCTCATCATTACAACTTTCTCAAACTCTGATCACAAAATATAATAAACAATTCAATTTTTTTAAATCCTAATTTAACTTTTTTAAATCTCAAAACAATAATAATATTAAAAAATAATATTTTAATAGTATTTTATTTAAATTTCAACCTTCATCTAAAAGTAGCTCATCTCACTATAAAAACGGAGCTAGACTTCATTTGTATAGTGAGATGAGATGATTTGTAAATAGTAGTAAAATTATTTAAGTTGAGATGTTTTATGGGGTTTTGGAAAAGAAGAGAGAAAAAGTTGAATAAAAATATTATAAAATTAAAATATAATTCTAATATAATTTTTGTTTTAGGGTTTGAAAAAATTAAATTATTTTTATGTTTTTTTATGAAAATTTAGAAAAGTTATAATGATTAGATAATGATTAGTTGAAAAAGTTGAATATTTGAAATTTAAAAATATTGTATTTGTGGTGTTTAGATATTGGTATAAGATAAGATCATGAGATGAGATAAGATGTAAGACTTTTGCTATTCAAAACAAACATTAACAAGATGCAGTTTGGACAATAAGTTGATATGAGATAACTTGAGATGAAAGTTGAATAAAATATTATTTTTTAATATTATTATTGTTTTAAAATTTGAAAAAATTAAATTGTTTATTATATTTTATGTTGAAATTTAGAAAATTTATAATAATTAAATAAGATGAAATGAAATGTGTTTTGTATCCCACACCTAGCCATTTGAAGAGAGCGACTATTAGACTAGATATCCATCCCCAAGTGCTAACAAGATATACAACATCATGCAGAAGTTCGAGTTCATCATTCGTGCCTATATATATGGTTCGAAGAAAAAGATGAGATCTAGGATGTCTCTCCAGTCAAGAGACGACCATTTAATTTGTTAAAAAACAATTTCCGTAAGTAACTTTCATGATATTGTTTTGGTATTTGGATGTATTTGGAAAAGTCATGAGTCATGGAAAAACGATTTCGGTCAATGAATTGTGACAAATATCAATTAAGAAGAGATTAAGTTATAAATTGCCATAAACAAGGTGGATCGACTGAGGAACATTGATGGAACTAATTACCATAAACAAGCGGCCACTTCTAATTAAGCGCTGGTTAATGATTTTTGATTGTGATGACCTTCGTAATCATGAACTAATCGTTTTGTTGATCAATCAACGAAATACTTAGATTTTCTTTAACTTTAAATTTTCATGGGAATGGTTATAATTTAAATACTTAGATTGTAATATCGGAGCTTTCTTATCCATGTCCTAGCATGAGTTTTTGCATATCCAAAAATATAAGGTAGGGATAGCTATTAATTTGAAGCACCAGCCTACAAAAATGGGAAGAGATGCAGATAGTCTTGTTGTGGTATAAGTTCGGTCTATAACTGCAAGAGCATTGAAATATTGCCACCCAAATTAATACCAAGTAATGTAGTACTTTAATTATAAGAAAAAGAACTATATAATATATTATATATAGAAGGTAAATGGAAGAATCTCTTAAAATCCTCGTGAGATGAAGAAAAAGTAGTAGAATTGAATACAATCAATAGTACTAATTCCTGTATTTCATAAATCATCCTCATACCACACACTACACATGAACCCTAAAGGATTTAGCTGCATCCCAAATGATTGAGAGAGGCTCTCAATAAATTTAATAAACTTAAACTTACGAGCAGATGAAAGAAAAACTCAAGGATCATAAAATTATCATGAGCTACCTGCAAGGGGCATACGTGCCTTGCACGTAGCTAGTACACTAGTGTGTGTGTGTGTGTGTATATATATATATATATATATATATATATATATATTGCGTCAAAGCCTTGGGGGGCCTTGTCCCCCATAATTGGCTTACCGGCCAGCACATTCAACTAACTAATATACCTTAATTTTCTTTCTCAAACTTTGTCCCCTAACGAAAATTTGTAGTTAGAGGAAGTTGCATGCATGCTGGTAGAGGTCAGGAATGATGCTTAAAAGATGAGATGTAGGAAGCCTCGCTCCCCAGTCAAAGAGAGACGGCCATTTTGTTGAAAACGATTTATATCTGTAAGTAATTAATTAACCTCATGATGTTTTGGTATTTGGATGTATTTGGAAAAGTCATGAGTAATGGAAAAACGATTTCGGTCAATGAATTATGACACATATGTCAGTCATTAATGACGCCAACATGTTGGAACTGACATTGCTTTAGTGATTATACATAACCAAAATCTAGCTTTTAAATAAAATACACATCATGATCTCAATTAAGAAGAGATTAAGTTACGAAATAACGTAAATAAGATGGATCGACGGGAGGATCATTGGATCGAACTAACTACCATAAACAAGCGGCCACCTCCAAGCTGGTTATTAATGATTTTCGATTGTGATGATCAACTTCCTAATGAACGTCTAACATCGTTTTGTTGATCAATCAACGAAATACCAAGATTTTCTTAACTTTAAAGTTTCATGCGAATGGTTAATTAATTATTATGTAGTTTTAAAGTTTTAGAAAAAAGTTAAACATTTAAATTGTAATTTATATATTTATGATTTTGTTTAATATTTAATATTTATCCCAGCTGGCTGGGTGAATCGTCTTCATCAAGGGATTATTTTGCTTTTTATAAGAAGGATTATAAAGATCATATGTGCTAGCTTAATTTACTGTGTTCTAAGCCTCAAACCATATATGCTAATTAATTCCCTTATTTTCCTTAATTTCTTCAATTTTCTACTACCAACTTGTAATATCAGAGCTTTTTGATCGATCCGACCATGTCCTAGCATAAGCTTTTGCACATCCAAAATGGGAAGAGATGAAGATAGTCTCGTCAGGGTATAAGTTTGGTCTATAACTGCGATTGTATTGAAATGCCACCCAAGCTGAATCTGTCCAAGAAAAGGAGTTTTTCTTAAGAAGTGCAGTGGGGGAAGTCGCTATAGTTCCATATCCCTTAATGAATTTTCTATAATATCCCGTTAGACGTAGGAATCCCCTTAAGGACTTAATATTTTTAAGGAAGGGCCAATTGAACATGGACTCAATTTTTTTGGGATTAGCTCTAACTCCTTTTTTAGAAATCAAATGGCCTAGATACTCAATTTCTGAGCACCCAAAGCTACACTTGGGTTTTTTGAGGAAGAGTGTATTCTGATCTAGAATTTGGAAAACAATTTGGACATGTTGTAGGTGTTCCTCTAAGGATTTGCTATAAATGAGAATGTCATCAAAAAACACCAAAATGAATTTCCTTAAATATGATTTAAAGATGTCATTCATGAGATTTTGAAAAGTGGAAGGGGCATTGGTAAGGCCAAAAGGTATTACCAAAAACTCATAGTGTCCATCATGAGTCCTAAAAGCTATTTTTGGAACATATAGATGATTGACCCTGATTTGGTGGTATCCCGACCTTAAGTCTAATTTGCTAAAAATGGTAGCCCCATGAAATTCATCTAAGAGTTCAGCGACCACAGGTATAGGGAATTTCACCTTGATAGTTTCTTTGTTTAATGCATGATAATCAATACATAACCTTCAACTACCATCTTGTTTCCTAACCAATAACACGAGGGATGAGAATGGACTTTGGCTAGGCCTAATCATTCCTGTCAACAACATTTCTTGAACCAGTTTTTCTATTTCATTTTTTTGGAAATATAGATACCTATAGGGCCCCATGCACACTGGTTTGGTAATGGGCAGTAGGTTGATGTTGTGGTCATGCTCTCTTGATGGGAGAAGTCATTTTGGTTCCTCAAAAAGTCTCTGGTAATTCTCAATGAGTTGGGTTAATTTTGGTTCCATTTCTAGAGAAAATATGGTCGGGTTAAGGGTGGTAATGAGCTGAATCACTAATCCTCGTTTTTCCTATTTAGCTACCCTTCCTAACCTTTTTCCTTCTATCCAAGAGATGTTTGAGAGATGCATGCCTTGTAAAACATGTGGCTGTTTTTTTTATTTTTATCTCAAATCTCATCATCATCTTTGAGAAATCCCACCAAATAGGTCCCAAGGTGTTGAGCCATTTAATTCCTAATACTGCATCACAGCCACCTAATGTTAGAACATAAAATTCAATAGTGAAAGAATTACCTTGCATGAGCACTTGAACTCCTTCACATTTGCCTTGGCTAGAAAGAGTGTCACCATTGGCCACTTGAACAGCTAATCCTCGTGTCAGATGTGTAGGTAACCGAGCTCTTTGCACAATTGATGGATCCAAAAAATTATGAGTGCTGCATATATCTATTAAGAACACCACCTTGCATCCACATATCACTCCCAGTACCCTCATAGTTTTTGGATTAGGAGACCCCATGAATGCGTGAATTGTTATGCTTGGTTCCACCTCTTCAATTTCTGGTTCTTTTTCCTTGATGCATCTTTCCACTTTTTTACTTTCATCATCACTAGAGTCTGCACATTTCATGATAAAGAATTTTGCTGTTTTGTAGTTGTGTCCAGGCTCCCATTTATTGTCACAATTGTAACATAACCCCTTATCTCACCTTTCCTTCATTTGTGCAGATGTTAAGCATTGCACTGGAAGGGTGTTTTTCCTTTCTTGTGCTGGTAGCAAGCTGAGCATGGATCTAGAGGGACCTACACTCATATGGCTAGATCTCTTTAAGGATGCCAGATTCTCTCCTCCTACATCTTAGCAACACCAAAGGCAGTGGTAAGGTTTTTTGGATCAAACATTTTAACCATGTACCTTATGTCCTCCCTCAAACCTGTCAAGAAGCAACTGAGTTTATAAGACTCAGCCAAACCTCTTAACTGATTTGATAAGATTTCAAATTGTGTCTTGTATGCTTCAACTGTAGTAGTCTATTTTAGTTTCACCATGGCTTCCATAGGATCTTCATATACTGTTGAGTCAAACTGAGTGTTTATTGCCTTCACAAATCCATCCCAGCTAGTAATGCCTCCTGAAGCTTCCAAATCTTAAAACCAAGTGAGAGTTTTTCCTGCCATGTGGAAGAATGCTAATAACACTCTATGGAGATGGTTAGTTTGATGATAATCAAAAAATTGTTTAGCCCGATAAACCCACCCTTGAGGGTCCTCCCCATCAAATTTAGGGAAGTCTAAACGAATAGCACGTGTTTCAATTCCCCCTTGATCTTTATACCTGGGATTGTTTATTGCCTCATGGACTTCTTCTTCTTCATTTTTTTCCAGGGTTGTAACCAGCATATTAACACTCCTGGCCATTGCTTGTAATTGCTGTGCCAAACCATCAACCGCTCGCTGCAATGTATCCTAGTTTTTCTGATGAACTTCCTGTGTTTGCCGGATGTTGGTAATGGTATCAGCCAACTGGTAATAACGGGTTCCAATCCCTTCTACCATGGTCCAAACTTGGCTTGTATACCAATGTAAAGAATTTAATTTAATAATGTAATAACCGTTTCGAGGGGATTCACCTCCTAGAGAGCTCTTTGCTAGAATTTTACTTGAAATTCATTGATGGAATAACTAATACATAAATAGAGCTGAAAACTAGATAACTGACTGGACTGAGTCCAAACCCACTACCCACGATGTAAGGAAATGCATAACAACCCATAACATGACTTAAAGAACTGACAAGATAGAGCTGGAAAACTAACCACACTCGGTTAATTTCCCTTAACAGACGCAACCCTAATATAAACACACAACTGAATACAACACTTAATTAAATTAATAAGACATCAATACGCTCATGGAGAGAGCCCATTCTGTGATCCAATGCTCAGTATAGGCCCTTGCTGCCAAAGCCTGGCCCAAGGCCCATAACACTGTGTTATTTTTTTTTATTGCTGCTATCATTTTTCTGGTTGAATATTTTGTTTTTTATTTTTTTTCCAAATTCTTACAAATTCGAAGTTCTTCATTACAGATAGTTTTGTGAATGTGGTCAATGTTTGGATTTCTAAATTTCGTTACATGAATATGCATATGAAACACATCCTGCAATAATGAAACTGAGGATTTCTTAATTAATTCTATTGTGTATGTATGTATGTATTTTATTACCACACGCGAGATGCATTCCAAAACAATGCTCGTAATAATTAAACATCGTACAAACGAAATACATAATGATTATAAATGATATAATATTGATTGATGACTTGAATCATAGTACTCCCATAGATGAAATAAAGTTGATGATCTGCCTAGAAATATGTTGAGACCTCAAATATTGCAACGTAAATGATGCGCACACACAATAGAAAGCACAATAATCCAGTGAATAGAAAACGACTCACAAGCTTCATAGATAGATAGAAATGCAAAGGGTTTTCGAGGAACCCTAAACCTTCATACAGGGACAATATTCAAAAGATTCTAGACGGTGCTATTCCTTCCAGACGCATGCCATAAAACAAGATCAGAAACGCACCGTTTAGTTAGGTGGTTCATAAACGACACTGTACTAAAACTCAGACTCTTAATTAAAACCAATAGATACTAGGCCCACTAACCAGCCCAGATGACACTTGCAGAATAACAACTAATTAAACAAGCCCACTAACAATTAAAACAACAAAGCCCAAAACACATCTTCATTTAACTGTGCGTTGCATTTCCCTGGTCAACACTGCCCTCCTTCATCAGACGACGTTGTCCCGAGTTCCATGCCAGATACTTAAGATTCTTTTGTACTTTCGACACTTCAGTTCTCTTCCCTTCTACCATCTCAGTTCGCGTTCTTCACTGAGCTTCTAGGGTTTCCAAACAAAATACTTGGGCTTGATGAATGGATAATATTTAGACCCAATATTGAAAAGATCAACACTAGAGGCAGCAGTTGTGGCTATGGTAACAAGGAGACACCCGACACTGAGGATTTGAAGGCAAGTCCATCTTTTGCTCCACTTTGGTATCTTTTTCTGCACCATATACATCTCTACTGGGAAATAAACTGTTATTGGCCAAAAGGCCAATATCTGTGTGAGTTTAAGCAGGTCGAGGTAGACAGCTAGAAACATTGATAACACAGTGGTTGTGATCACGAAAACTGTCCTCCAAACCAGTCGGAAGAGGTTGAGTTTGTAGGGACCAAAATGCCTGCAGCCGGTTGGGATTTCAATGTCTTTGGTGATAAATTCATTATCGGGGAATCTCTTTGCTAGGGTTTCCTCGACCGTGGTGATAATGGATTGCAAATAGATTTGGTATGCTCCAGCAAATTGGATTACAATGGCAGCACTTGCTATCATGTCAAGTAGCCAATATGGTTTATGGTAGCCATAAAGGAGGAATAGAGGGTTATTTCCAAAAGCAGCAAAAAGCAAGCCGCCATGAACCATGGAGACAACGGTTGTGAGTATAAGGCTAAGTACAATGGCCTCTTTCATGATTATCTCGGCTTCTAATGGTGGAGATTTAATTGTGCCCTGTTTTACATGATTCGATTAATTAGTCGATCAACATGCTGTAGTTAATCATGATATATATATATATATACACATATATTAATACCTCGATCTTAATAAGGACGTCTGAGATATTGTATACAGGAGCTATATTCCCGATTGCTTCGACGATCTTCAATATTTTTTGGGCTCGAGTCATAGTACCAGCCATTGTAAGGTCAGTATGATATATCCCATGCACCCCTACAAGATGATATAGGACCTTAGGTATTTTGGCAAAATATGGCAAAATGATCAGAATTATCAATTTAGATGTATATATATATCAAAATACCTAATAAATCATTCATGTGTGGATATTAAAACTATTAAGTTAATTCTAAGAAAATGATATAAACAATTAGCACAAAGATTTTGGTTATAAAATGAAAAAATTTTGAGGTGTCGTTCTTGACAGGTTCTTCGGGAGAGTCCTCCTTAATAATATATAGTCTAGCAAGACCTTTATGCAAGCTTCGGCCAAGTGTGAATCTTGTACAAGCTGTCCAGTAAAATCTCCTGTAACGTAGGTTTTTTTTTATCCAATTTTAAATCAAATTCAACCGGCAACCCTAACAAATTACAAATCAATTTGAGGAAATTTTATTATGTGAATGTCTAACGCGTTTTTACACAAAATCCAATGTTCAATTTTTCCAGTCAGATGTCGATCGAAGTTCGGCTTTTTTCTAGTAATATAATCGAGCATATATAACGTACGAGTAGTTCTATACACAGCCTCCTACTATACCGTACGAAATTTCACATTTTTTTTTAATGAAATGAGGCCCACAGTTTCGTCTACTTTCCCAGACTGACCCCCTCCTCCAAATTCACAGCCTGGAGTCGACCCTATCTTTCAAACCCCAACCCCACCCACCCCCCTCTTTTCTCACCAAGTGTCGAAAACACCACAAAACAGCACAGATTTTGCCAAAAAGGAGAAGCCCAAAAAGAAGAAACCGTGCATTTGAAATCCCTAATTGCATTCGTCTTAGATCCAAATTCTCAAAAATTAAGAAAATCCAATCAAGCATGCAGAATGATTACAAAAGCAACAAAATGGAAACAAGGAAACCGAAAAATAAGCTCGGGATAATGCAAAAAATGGTTAATTATAAAACATGAATTGCGAAAATGCATGAATGGCAGAATACGTTCAAGGTGAGAAAGGAAACGGAGGAAAAAAAACAAACAAGTTCAAAAAAATATAAATCTGTACACATATTAAAAAATTGTGTACACTTTTAAAAGTTTATTATTTAGATAAACTTTTAAAAGTTAAATAAAAAGTCTTTTTATTTTTTATTTTTTCACTTTTTTTATTTTTTTATTTTTGATTAAATATAACAAAGTTTTTTTAATATATATGTAAACTTGTATTTTTTTTAAATTTTTTTTTATAAATCTATTACTAATACTCTTAGATTGAAAGTGGAAAAATGGTATTTCGTAAAATAGAAAAATATTAGGATGATCAAACGATAGCTTTAAAGCATCTCCGTTAGAGTCATCAATTTTTTTTTTAATTTATATTTTTTGCATATATATTAAAAAAAATTTAATTATGTTTAATTAAAAATAGAGAAAAAAATTATAAAAAAAAATGTCAAAAAGTATTTTTTATTTTCAAAATTGAATATTAAATTCAAAATTTTTTTAAAATTTAAAAGAAATTTTGATGTTATTATTTATTTTTGAAGATAAAAAATATTTTTTGATATTTTCGCATAATTTTTTTACTTTTTTTTTATTATTAAATATGATTATATATTTTTTGATATATTTGTAAAAAGTATAAATTTAAAAATAAAAAAACTTAATGATTTCAATAAAGATGGTCTTAAGGAAAGGAAGCATGAGGGAACACAAAGTCAAAGTCATTGACAGGACGGTTCTGGTAAAAGGACGACACGGAAAGAGTGATGGTGGGTCCCGTTGTAATAAGGACAAAAAAAAACAGAAAACAAATTCGTGCGGTACCGCCGCATAGATTTTTTCATGATGTCAGTAGTACGCTATAAAAAAAAAAAGAGTATAATATTGATAAGAAATTAAGATCAAAAGTAGAAAAACACGATGAAGTACTTTGTACGTACGAACCTGCAACTTGAGCGATTGCAAGGCCAAGACCAATTCCAGAATAAAGTAGGAACATCATAAGACACAGAATGGAGACAGTACTGCGCAGCCGAGGAAATTTGGGAATTTGAAAGAGAATTATTTGAGCAACGGCGAAAGCAACAAAGTATGGCATGGGATTAACATAACATGATGCATCATCAGCTGCGTTGCCACATCTAGAGAGCCCGTACTTGATATCCCTGTTTGTTTGGGAAAAAAAAATCAACCAACCAAATGTTCCAGATTTAATTAGGCATGCTAAGTTAAATGATTCATCAAAATGATAATTTAGATCTTGTACACATGATTTCAAACCTAGCTACGTGCGTCATCATTAGGGCTCCAAATACAGTGTACTCGCTGGCTTCTGCAACAAGGTTCAGGTACTGAATCCCCAAGCATATCTTCACCTTTGCCCCATCTAAAAAAGTAGTAAATTAAAACCATCACAAGAAAAGAAAAAAAAAATGAGAATTTGAACTTTCCAGATCAAAGCTGCAATTAACAATGCATTGATCATGAATAGGCCCGTGCAAAAAGCCCGATGGGCTGATAAACCCCCACCCAAGTTCCCAACGAATGGGTTATTTTCAACCAAGCTCTCTCTTCAAGGTTTAAACCAGCCACCTTGCCGTTCACCTTCGCCGTTCCTCAGATTCTGCAGGAAATCTACGTACCCTTCTGCCCCAGATCTGCACACTCTCACTCTCGTTTCGTCTCTCTTTTCAAGTGTTTCATGTTTTCTTAGATTTCAAAAGATTAGAATATTACAAATACTTCAGAAGATTCTAACAATTAGGATGGAACAAAAAATTTACCCAAATTTGAGCGAATGGCATCGATATAAGTATAGTTTCTCATGGCAGCGACAGGTGAACGATAGCAGGCGCATAGCAAAGTGGAGGTGCAGCAAGTCACGAAGGAGAAGAAGATTATCACGGCTGGACCAGCAACCCATCCAAGTTGTGCAACACTCCATGGTAAGGACAGAAACACCGGGTTAGCCACAATTGCCGCTGTTATGGAGACACTTGCACTCCAAACCGTCCCTGCAAGTTCGAAAAGTTATACATATACGTATACATACATAGATATATATATATATATATATATATATATGTTTTTTTTTTAGGAGGAGCAAACAGTATATTCAGCCTGGATCAGTTTGAACCACAAACCAGCCCATGACCGAAAATATTGTTTTGAACAGGTACCGGCCAGCCTGCCTTAATTACCTGCTCGCGTTAGGAGGCGGCCATCGTCGTCGACGGACTCAGAGTCGCTAGAGTGTCGTGGCCGAAGATCTTGGTCGGAAAGCTGGTTATTTGTGGCAGTGTTCTGAATCTGATGCATCTTTATGGACTGCATATATATGATATTAAAAATGCATCATGAACATAAACAAGAATGAATTAACATAAACATCTATGATCATGCCATTGAGTTAAAAATTTGTATGAAATGAAAATGACTAGGAAGAGTTCAATACCAGCAATTTTGGGAATCTCAGAACTTCCACAGAGAGAGAGAGAGACTATGGTTTTCGATGCAGAGAGGACGGGTATATATATGCGATAGGAAGAAGCTGGCCAGCCATGATAATGCCCAACTTTTTGACCTTTTTTGTCCGCAAGGAAGGAGCTCATCCCCAAGGATGGATTCCCACGGACCGTGGTTGGGGTTTATTATCAAGAATTCTATTTCAAAAATAATAATAAATAAATTTTATTTCATAAAAAATTATCGTTAAGTAGTAAAAAAAAGGCTTAAGTTTATTTATTTATTATTATTATTATTATTATTTGGTAATAATTTCTATCTAGTATTTTTTTTTCTTTTTTTCTTAATTCAAAGAAAAAAAGAAAACAAATGGAAAAAAAAAAATTTAATTATTATTTTTTATATAATTACATGCAAAAAATTATTTATATTTACACATATTATATATTTTATCAATCATCTCCGGACATCAAATTCTAATTACGCCGAATAAATCCGCTAGGAATTGGTCTCCCAATTGATGGCCCACCATATAAATAAGCAAATGCTCTTTTTCATGGATGCCGACTTTTTGTTTATCATGAGTAAATGAGTAAGGAGCCAATCCGCAAGGATGCTGACTTTTTGACCCTTTTTTTTTGCGGGTGGTAAGCAGGGCGGAACTATGTTATATATATGGTATATAAATATGCGCAATTCTTTATATATATAATTAAAATGTTCCATCAGATTGTAAAATAAAATAAAATTATTCCTCCTAAAATTTTTATTAAAATTTTAAATTATCCTAAATTTTAATATTCATCTAGTTTCACTTAATTCAAAATTTAACTTGCTCATTTGTCATTTTGAATTGATTATAAATTTATATAATTATCAAAATTAATTGATTATATTTATTTATCCCATTCTAATTTATATAATTGTGAGATTACTGTAAATAAAATTTTATAACATATAATTACTATTTTTATATATAATCACGTATAAAAAAGAGATATTATTTGTATAGATAATACTAAAGGCATCGTTTGGTGCACACATGCACCATTGCCTTTTTTTAATTTTTTATTTAGACTTAATTATTAAGTAAATATTATTTAATAATATTTTGAATTTTTTATTTTTTTAAAAATGTTTTAGAATATTTAAAAAATGATACAATAAATAAATAAATAAACTAAAAACTAAAATTATACTAACGATGCACTGGATCGTGCATATATAACGGTGGTTGTAGCACCGCCCTATTTATATTTGCACATATCATATGCTTTATCGATCGCCTCTTCAAATACTAAATTCTAATTTCATCGTGGTGATAATGTACTTATAATTTGTTTATCATGAGGAAGGAGCTCATTCGCAAGGAAGCCTGACTTTTTGTTTATAATTAGTATCATTTTTATTACATTTATATTTTTGTTATTTTATTTAAATATTTTTTTAACATTCTTAAATATTAATTTTAAAATATATATATATAATTTCATTAAATATTACTTTATTAATCATTAAATAAAAAGAAAATTTTAAAAATTTTAAATTAATAGGTAGATAATAAGCCAATTATTATTGTTTTTTACTTGTTTTTTCTAAACAGCTAACCACGTGGGTTAACCCCACGTATGAAGAGCTAACCCCACGTGGGTTTAACGAAGAGCTAACCCCACGTGGGGTTAACCCCACATACGAAGAGCTAATCCTACGTGGGTTTAACGAAGAGCTAACCCATGTGGGTTTAACGAAGAGTTAACCCCACGTATAAAGAGCTAAACCCACGTGGGATTAAGGGGCTGCTTGGATTCGAAAGTGGGTTGAGCTCATCTCAACTCACTTCCATTTCATCATTATATTTTTATAATTTTTTATACAAAACATAAATTCCTATACACATTTTTCAAATCCCAATACACATTTTTCAAATTCTAACACACCTTTTTTAAATTTCAACACACATTTTTCAAATCCCAAAATAATAATAATATTAAAAAATAAATCAAACTCATTTCAATTCATCTCATCTTCGAATCCAAGCGAGACTAAGTTATCAACTGCTTAGAAAAACAAGCCAAGAGCAGAAGAGGAGGACCGTACCTCTTAAGAGATGGAACAGCGAAACAAGCCAAGTTAGTTCTGAGGTCTGTGAGGTCAAATCAAGTTTTGCTCCCAGCCTCAAAAAAGGGATTGTGATTTCAAGGAAGGGGAGTGCTGTGTACCCCGATTTCGGTGTCCTTATGGATCCCGATTTTCTTTTCTTTTCTTTTTTTACATAATTTTTAATTAAGTATTTTTAAATAATATTATAATTTTTTTATATTTTATTTTTTTGTATGATTTTTTTTAACATCTTACAATATTTTTAAAAAATATAAAAAAATATAATATTTTTAAAAAATATAAAAAAATATAATATTTTTTAAAAATACTTAATTAAAAATCATGTAAAAAATGAAACTAAAAAAAATTCGAAATCTCATAAAAACCCAAAAGTAAAAATATATAGCATTTTCCTTTCAGGAAATCTAATTATATTACAAGTTGCAGGAATATAATTCGTACATTCATGTATATATATAGGTATATTAGGGTATATAAATTCTGTATATTTCTTTTGAAAATAATTGGAGTTTATTTTTAAAAGTAATTTTATCATATAAATTTTATATTTATTTATTTTTAAAGAGAGTGTATAAGAATCGTGTTTCACATCTTAAAACTATAAATATAATTTTTTTACTCATTTTAAATTGCATGCACAATAAATATAATTTTATTTTGAATTAATTAGATTCTCACAGTTTAAAATGATATCTAATATTATTTTATGCATTTTAAAATTTTATTTTATATATTCTAAATTATATCTAATATTACTATAAAAAAAAATCGAGTTGCAAACATATCCTAGTTAAAGGTATGGACGCCGCTTAACCTCTTTTTATTTTTTAGTTTTTGACAGAAATACATGGTAACATCAATGCGTAAAACATTCGGCGTAAAACTCTTGGTTTTAGCATTTCTCTTCCCCCTTTCACCAACCCAACAACAATCTTCAATCTTCTTTTTTAACGATATAATCTTCCAACAATTTAAGCTTGGAAGAAAAGCTTCCAGCAAGTCCCTCTTTTTCCTCCTTTTTTTTTCCTGGAACAAAAGCAACTCAGGCCCCGCTTGAATTCGGAGATGAGATGAGATGAGTTGAAATGAGTTTAATTTATTTTTTAATATTATTATTATTTTAAGATTTGAAAAATGTGTGTTGGAATTTGAAAAATGTTGTATTGGGATTTGAAAAAAGTGTATAGGAATTTGTGTTTTATATAAAAAATATAATGATAAAACGAAGATGAGTTGAGATAAGTTGAGTTCATCTTCGAATACAAACGGGGCCTTAGTATAAATAAGGGTGTTCATCACCTGGCCCAATTTTAAAATTGTATTTATTTTTTAATAATTTTAATATTTTTATTTAAAATATTAAAAAATAATTAAATCTAGAACCCAGATTTCTAAATTTAGAATCCAGATAAACACCCCTAAATATAAATACTATACCATATGGGCTCATTGCCATTGCCATTCTCATATCAATGTTTGTTGAAGATTGAAGTGAAGATGAATGAATGGAGAAATTGAGGAGAAAACTACTATCTTCTCATTAAGGAAGAAGAAAATGAAAATACAAGTATGTGTTCTTTGTACACACAGTCCTTACAATATGTACCATGTTAAAGCTCCAAGAATAAGACAATAACTTTACAACCTATTCCCAACATATGTATAATACCAACACACTGTCTCCACTAACGCAGCAGAGCAGAGAGGAGTTCCTCCATGCTTTACAAGTCGCGCCCTTATTACATGCTTTTCTTGTCTATTTGATTGCTGCCCTGCTTTTTGGCTATGAGGGAATGTGGTGAACTTTCCTCCTTTATTGCTTTTCTCTTGAGACTCCCCCTCAAGATAATCATAAATATTAATAACACTCATCTTAGATAATAAGAAGTGAAAATAGGAGGGTGACAATGCTTTAGTGATAATATTGGCTAACTGAAAATTTCAAGGTACATGAACTATAGTAATGGTTCCAGCCAAAACCTTTTGTCGAACAAAATGACAATCTAATTCGACATCCTTAGTCCTCTCATGGAAGATGGGATTTTTAGTTAAATGAATTGATGATTGACTATCACAACAAATGACAGCCGGTTCTAGATGAACATTAAAATCCTTCAGCAAGAAAGTAAGCCAAACAATCTCCCAACTCGTGTGAGCTAATGCTCTATATTCAGCTTCGGTAGATGATTTAGAAATAGTGGGTTGTTTCTTAGACTTCCAACTAATCAATAAGTCTCCAAAAAATACACAAACATCAGTTACGAACCTTTGTGTCTCAGAGCTGCCCAATCTGAGTCACTATAGGCTTTAAGATGCACATCTAATTTGGAGGAGTAGAAAACTCCTTGCCCAATTGATCCCTTCAAGTATCTCAACACTTTATGGGTTGTATGCAAATGTTCTAGTATAGGCTTATCCACAAATCGACTCAAAACATTGATTGTAGTGTGATTTCTGGCCGAGTATTGGATAAATAGATGAGCCTCCCAATCAATCTACGATAGCTCGTGATATCACTCAAGTAGTCCATGGAAGAATGGGATAACTTGTGATTTTGTTCTATTGGTGTATTAGCATGCTTGTTTCCAAGCAATCCAACATCCTTTAAAATCTCTAAGGTGTATTTTCTTTGACAAATATGAATGCACGTGGATGATCTTGCCACTTCCAATCCAATAAAGTAGTTAAGGATTCCTAGGTCTCGAATCTTAAACTGAGAATGTAAGTGACTCTTGATAAAGTCAATGATTACCAAGTTGCTACTATCCAATATGATGTCGTCCACATATACAAGAAAAGCAACAAAACCAGATTTGTCATGTCTAGTAAATAAGAAATAATCTGATTTTGATTAATGAAAACCCATGGAAATGAGAGATGAAATAAGTTTTGAATTCCATTGCCTAGAAGTTTGTTTCAAGCCGTAAATGGATTAATGTAGCTTGCATACAAGTTTCTTTCCTTGACGATGAGACTTTCCCTTGAACAAAAAATCGGGGGGAAGATCCATGTATATGTCCACTGAGGATTTGAAGGCAAGTCCATCTTTTGCTCCACTTTGGTGTATGCTTCTACACCATATACATCTCCACTGGGAAATAAACTGTCATTGGCCAAAAGGCCAATATTTGTGTGAGTTTAAGTAGGTTGAGGTAGACTGCTAGAAACATTGATAACACAGTAATTGTGATCACGAAAACTGTCCTCCAAACGCGACGGAAGAGGTTGAGTTTGTGGGGACTAAAATGCATGCAGCCGGTCGGCTTTGCTAGGGTTTCCTCAACCGTGGCGAGAATGGGTTGCAAATAGATTTGGTATGCTCTAGCAAATTGGATTACAATGGCGGCACTTGCTATCATGTCAAGCAGCCAATATGGTTTATAGTAGCCATAAAGGAGGAATAGAGGAGGGTTATTTCCAAAAGCAGCAAAAAGCAAGCAGCCATGAACCATGGAGACAACGGTTGTGAGTATAAGGCTAGTCCAATGGCCTTTTTCATGATCATCTCGACTTCTAATGGTGGAGATATAATTGTGTCCTGTTACATGATTCGGTTATTAAGTTGATCAACATGCCGTAGTTAATCATGAGATATATATATATATATATATATATTTTATACCTCAATCTTAATAAGGACGGCTGAGATGTATACATGAGCTATATCTCAAACTGCTTGGATGATCTTCAATATTTTTTGGGCTCGAGTAATAGTACTATTGTCCGTTGTGAGGTCAGTATGATATATCCCATGCACCCCTAACAAGATGATATAGGACCCTAAGTATTTTGGCAACATATGGCAAGATGATCAGAATTATCAATTTAGATGTGTGTATATATATATATGTGTGTGTGTGTGTGTGTGTGTGAGGATGATAAAAAGTCAACATGCATTTATGGCTAGGGGACAAAAAGTGGAAGATGGGATTGAAAGGAAGGCTGCTGGGGACTGGGGCAGAGTGCAGTGTACAGAAAGGTGTAGAGATGAAAAGAAAAAGCAAGGCGGTGAGGAAATAAATAAATTCGACATACACACGCAAGGGAAATATCTGACCATACTGACCAAAATTTGGTTATAAAAGGACTCGAACAGATGAAAGAAAATAGGCTGGACTCTCTCCTGCTGGAACAATTTAGGCGCTCTCTTCTTCCTCAACATCAGCTTCTCCAGATTTTTCTGAGAACGTCAGTCGGCGAATTTAATTCACATATTTATGTATATTTTTCCTGTACAAAATGAGCTACAAGAGACTGTTAAAACTCTCATTATGGTGGATACTCATCCCCAAATATCTGTGGATGTAGGCACTTGCCGAACCACGTAAAATTGTGTGTCCAACTCTATTTATTTCATCTGTTATTTACGCACGTACAGCCACGCCGGGACCCCGCTGGGAGCCCCAAACGACCTTAAATGAAGCCCAATTCGCTACAGTGGGCTGGAAATAATTCTTTCTCTCCCCCTAACCTGTTGGTCAATTTTTATGACCTGAACAGTGGCGTCGTCTGTGGGATTCGGTTATGAAGATCGAAAGTGGGAGAATGATGATTTTCCAGCCTACTGAATCAAAGTTTCCGATCGACTCAGCAAAAATTTCCTCCAGATAAATGCTCTCGACCATCTTATTCTTATTTTTATTTTATTTTCAATTTTATCACTGATACCGCAAGAAAGATGTTAGCCAGCTCGGTCAGTCCCGAGTTCTTATCCTGGACCACCTTTTATTAATTTTCCCAACTCGAGATAAGAACCTTGCCCCAACGTTTACAAACAAATGCACCCAAGATATGTTACGCATGTAATGGTACTTGTGTGTACGGTAAAGTCTGGGACGGAGTAAGAATAGCTATATTTAAGACGGCACTGCATGCCCCCGACATGCAAGTCCACTGTGCATGCCCGAGAGTGCATGCACTGCGAAGTGCATGCATAGTGCTCGGGGCTGAGCCGAAGGGCTTTCAAAGCCCCTTACTCTGGGGTCGGGCACCAGGACAACGGCCGGCGGTCACCTACGTGATTGCCGGCGGTATCTGTCCCGCTGGATACCCCCATCTCCGGCGAAAGAGGCCGTGAACAGTGCTCTAGGAGCACTCGGCCTCCAACATTGGTTGGGCAACTCAGCCCATCACACCGGAGTAGGGAAAGGGACACCGACGCTCCCTACCAGGGCCGCCGGCGTCCTCTGGCTCAGACAGGACCGCCCCAGACCGGAGGCCTCGCCGGGAACAGCGAGCCCATCACAAGGGGGTTCCCCGAATGGTAAGCTCGCGTTCGGACCCTTCCATCGATTGCGGGGGTGTTCACCGTCACCAACCTGGCCACCGGCACCACTTGCCACCTCTAAGGTGGTTTTCGACTTTCTCCTACTAGCGGATCCACCAATCAGCGGGGTACACTCCATGGACGGGGTGAACGCTCGGGGTCAAGCTTCACGACCTCCTCGGATGGTGCAGCTCGGGTTCTTCCTTGCAGACACTTGCTCGGGACTCCATCTTCCTAGCTCCACCTGGTCGGAATCCAAAGCACCGACCCCCTCAGCTTGGGGCCCCAACTCGGGATGCCCATTCCCGAGCCCTCACTGGAGTGGTCTCTAGGGATGGCCTCTCGGACACCCCACTCCCCGAGCATTGGTTCTTCGACCTATCAAGTTGACATCTAGAAATCCATTGATACCCTCGAGATCCACTGCACAGACTCCCTCAGCTCAGGAATGACCGAGCACCAGTTCGGGGAGCATGATATCCATAGGATACCCTAGCTCGGGGTTCATCAATCACGGACTCCAACTGGTCAAAATCCACAGCACCGACCCCCTCAGCTCGGGGCCCCAGCTCGGGATGCCCGTTCCCGAGCCCTCACTGGAGTGGTCTCTAGGGATGGCCTTTCGGACACCCCACTCCTCGAGCATTGGTTCTCCGACCTATCAAATTAACGTTTAGAAATCCATTGATACCCTTGCGATCCACTACACAGACTCCCTCAGCTCGGGACTGACCGAGCACCAGTTCGGGGAGCATGATATCCGTAGGATACCTTAGCTCGGGGTTCATCAGTCATGGACTCCACCTGGTTGGAATGACCGAGCATCAGCTCGAAACTCTCTCAGCTCAGACCGGATTCCCTCATCTCGGAATTCCCTCACGTTGCATTCCATGGACCATGTGAACTTAGGATCTCCATGAGCTCGGACTCCCCTAGCTCGGATCTAGCTCGGAAGTCCTTAGTTCATGCCTAGCTCGGATCCCTTACATGGATGCCCTCACCACAAGTTCCACCAGCTCGAGGTCCTTCGGTACGGGCTCCACCTTCTCTCACACAGCTCGCCAATGAACTCACGTCTCCCTCATTTGCCAGCTCGCCACAGCCCCATGCACTTGGGAATCTCTATGGAACGAGCATCAAGTAGTTTGGATACCACTCAGGAGCGCCGCTAAATAAAAAAAAAAAAACCCGCCACTCCACCAACTCGAGATTACACTCTCGACCAGCTCAAGGTTCACTAGCCCGAGTACCACCTTTCTCACCTACTCAGGACTCACATCACCCATACACTCATCACGCACTAGCTTGCCACCTTAGCTCAGATCCTCGCTCAGGATTTATTCATTCGGGAACCAAGTTTGAGCTCAAACCAACTCACAACTCCCCATACAGGAACCCACTCGCCATACTCCCTCGCACATGGGGCATCACCTTGCTTCACCATGCTTCATCATGCTCAGGCTACACCGGCCCAGACTTCCTCAACTCGGGCTCCTACAGCTCGAGGTTCCACCAGCTCGGTCGCCCACCACTCGGACCACTTTACCACACCAAGGTACGCAGCGCACATGCATGTCCCTGGCACCTCATGGAGTGCATGCATGCATAGAGACTATGATGGTGCACAGTAATTGCACCATTGCAGTCTCACGGTAACACATCCTGTACATGGGACACTCATTCGATCACGACTTCTCACATGCACAGCTCACCAAGTCGCCACACAGGCTCGCATACCCTCACCTACTCAAAACTCGCCAGCTCGGGAACCTGACTATCACGGACACTATCTGGAATTCCCACCTAACTCACCATCACACAGGCTCACACGCCTCTCGCCTCATCCAGTCGCATGACATACCCACAACTCACCCATTGTGCCATATGGGATACGCCTTACTAACACACTCGAGACCCTTCACGACACTTATGTTATAATGGATCATATGCACAAATCACCTTCACAGGCTCCACCAGCTCGAGGGTCCACCGAGCTCCCTCCATCTCTCTCGGGACTTATCACACATCCCATTGCTCGGGAATTACATCACTCATGTATATTCAGGCCAAACACCTTACACACATCCGGAAACTCGCCTCACAAGTGAACCCACGGCATCACACTTAAGATTTATTCATTTGGGAACCACTCCCAGTCTTTGTGCTTTTGGGACTCTCCTGGACCCATTTACGTGGATCCATTCCTCAAGACTTGGAACTTTGTCACCCGCTCGGGACCAATCGTGCTCTCCTCTCAGGCACAACGGCCTTAGAAGGTCATCAGGGGCTATACTAAACAGCTTGGGTTCTCATTATTCATGTACTCGGGGCTCACCTCACTCATGGAAAAATCACAAGCTCAGAATACTCACTCTCTATAAGAGCTATCTTCCTCTCCTTTTTGCAGGAATCAGGCAACCACCACCCATGCCTCGACACTCAAAAATCGACACTCGGAAGTAGATACTCAGGATCTCACGGCTCCTCACGCGGAAGTCGAAACTCGGAAGACTACGCTCAGGATCTCATGGCTTCTTGCATAAGAGTTGACAGTCGAAAATTCATCGCTCGATGCTCGACACTCGACACTCGAAAACATTTTACCACAAACAAAAATACATCACATGGGATGTCAGCGCGGTATCACATCCCGCAAGGTTGGTCTATCCACCCACGCGAAGTAAACAGAATCCTGCGGAGTCCCAGGCGATGCACTCCCGCCGGGTCTCACGCGATGACACCTTCTGCGGAGTCCCAGGCGATGCACTCCCGCCGGGTCTCACACGATGACACTTCCCGCGGAGTCTCAGGCGATGCACTCCCGTCGGATCTCATGCGATGACACCTCCCGCCGGGTCTCATGCGATGACACCTTCTGCGGAGTCCCACGCGATGCACTCCATCCGGATCTCACGCGATGACACCTCCCGCAGAGTTTCAGGTGATGCACTCCCGCCGGCCCTCACGCGATGACACCTCCCGCAGAGTCCCAGGCGATACACTCCCACTGGGTCTCATGCGATGACACCTCCCACGGGGTCTCAGGCGATGCATTCCTGTTGAGTCCCATGCGATAACAAAATAGGCTTTGCGCCCTCATCATAGCAAAATCCAGCTCGAAGATTCGCGGGGTTGTTGAATCAACCACATCCCGCTCAAAGGTTGGCAGGGTTGTCGGGTTAACCACAACCCTCTCGAAGATTCGCGGGGTTGTCGAATCAACCATAACCCGCTCAAAGGCTCGCGGGGTTGTCTGGCCCTCCACAACCTACCCGAAAATCCACGTCCGCGAAGTCAATAAATTCTCGTGAGGTCGGCCTACCCACCTGCGCGAAGATTACTAAAGTCCCACGAGGTGATAGCCGAGCCCTAGCCTCACACCTCAGCTCACCTACGTGATGATTCCTCCCACAAGATCCTAGGCGATACACTCCCGCCGAGTCTCATGCTATGACGGAATAGGCTTTGTGCCCTCATCACAGCGAAATCTCATCAACGACAACTCGCGAGGTTATCGGATCACCCACATCCTGCTCGAAGACCCGCGGAGTTACTTCAAGCTCGGAGGAGGAATCGACATCTTCTCAGAACCCAGAAATAGGATATCAACAAGTAAATTCCTACCACCTCCCTTGGTGGTAAAATTTTGCAGGGTACTGTGAGAATGATAAAAAGTCAACGTGCATTTATGGCTAGGGGACAAAAAGTGGAAGATGGGATTGAAAGGAAGGCTGCTGGGGACTGGGGCAGAGTGCAGTGTACAGAGAGGTGCAGAAATGAAAAGAAAAAGCAAGGCAGTGAGGAAATAAATGAATTCGACTTACACACGTGAGGGAAATATCTGACCATACTGACCAAAACTTGGCTATAAAAAAACTCGAACAGATGAAAGAAAGTAGGCTAGACTCTCTTCCGTTGGAACAATTTAGGCGGTCTCTTCTTCCTCAACATCAGCTTCTCCAGATTTTTTCGAGAACGTTAGTTGGCGAATTTAATTCACATATTTATGTATATTTTTCCTGTACAAAGTGAGTTACGAGAGACTGTAAAAACTCTCATTATAGTGGATACTCATCCTCAAATATCTGTGGACGTAGGCACTTGCCGAACCACGTAAAATTATGTGTCCAATTCTATTTATTTCATCTGTTATTTACGCACGTACAGCCACGCCGGAACCCCGCTGGGAGTCTCAAACGACCTCAAATGAAGCCCAATTCACTTCAGTGGGTTGAAAATAATTCTTTCTTTCCTCTCGACCTATTGGCCGATTTTTATGACCTGAACAATATATATATATATATATATATATATATATATATATCAAAATACCTAAGAAATCATTTATGTATGGATATTAAAATTACTAAGTTAGTTCTAAGAAAACGATATAAACAATTAGCACAAGAATTTTGGTTATAAAATGAAAAACTTTAGAGGTGTCGTTCTTGATAGGTTCTTTGGGAGAGTCCTTAACAATATCTTTATGCAAGCCTTGGCCAATTGTGAATCTTGTTCGAGATGTCCAGTAAAATCTCCTGTTCCTTCGATTTTTTTTTTTAAATCCAATTCTTAATCAAATTCAACCGGCAACCCTTACAAATTATAAATTAGTTTGAGGAAATTTTATTATGCACAGATTTTGCCAAAAAGGAGAAGCCCAAAAAAGAAAAACCGTGCATTTGGAATCCCTAATTGCAATTTTCTTAGATCCAAATTCTCAAAAATTAAGAAAATCCAATCAAGCATGCAGAATGATTACAAAGCAACGAAATCACAAAAAAAGAAGGGGCGACCGTTCTGGTGAAAGGGGGACACGAAAAGGGTCGGTGGGTGGGTCTCATTATAATAAGGAAAAAAAATACAAAAAACAAATTTGTGCGGCCGCCGCATAGATTTTTCCATAATTAAAACAAAAGATCGATTTTTATAAAACATGAGCAGTGATAATTACACACGCTGTTGTATACAGTTGCGAACATGTTAATAGATATATTATTAAAAAATTCATGTTTATTAAAATGAAACAAAATCTCTAAATAAAAAATGAAATAGATTAAGTTCCATCATTTTTCCAATAAATTATTATACACGATGTTTCCAATAAGAAGAGAAGAAAAGAAAAATAAAATGAAATGGATTAAGTTGAATGTTTCCATCTCCTTCTTTTCCGCTTTTTGCTATCCAAAATCCTCAATTATTTTTCCATCGCTTTCCCAAGAAAATGTTAGTGGGATTCAAAAAATGCAGTAAAATGCCAATGATCTAAAACCCACAATTATTTTTCCGTTACTTTCTCAAGAAATTGTCAATCGGATTCAATCAGCCGAACGCAATGCGTCATCGCAATTTTGAGTTTCTCAGCACTCAAACAAAACAACGAGAGGAAGAAGAAGACTTCAAAGCAATTTTGCAAGAAGAAGAGGAAGAAAAATGTGTTGCCAGACAAAAAATTCTATTTTCTCGTATTTTCCTAATGACCAAATAGAATCAAAAAAACCCAATTTCTTGCCTTTTCCCAACGGCAAAACATAACGAAATAAACCTTTTTTTTTACATTTTCTTATAGTTTCTCTCTCCCCTAGATGAAATAGAAACAGCGAGCAAAAATTACAAAAATGATAAATGAAAATTGAAATAATGGAAACAAAATCACGAATCGCAAAAATGTAAGCATCTTCGAAAATGAAAATGAAATAAATTCGAAGATGAAAATCGAGATAGAAGTCGATATACAATTTTCTTTCTGCTGGAGGAGGTTGAAAAAGCCAAATGCAATGTGAAATGATAGACTAGCCAAGTGATGAGAGTTGCACGTACGGACTAGCCAAGTGTACACGACAGTGTACAGAAATCATTTCTCATAAAACAAAACTTGCACCTACGAACTTGCGAATTCAAGAATAATATTGATACAAATTTAAGATCAAAAGTAGAAAAACAAGATTTAGTACTTGTATGTACGAACCTGCAACTTGAGCTATAGCAACGCCAAGACCAATTCCAGAATAAAGTGGGGACATAATAAGACACAGAATAGAGACACCCTGCAGCTGAGAAAACTTGGGAATTTGAAAGAGAATTATTTGAGCAACGGCGAAAGCAATGAAGTATGGCATGGGATTAACATAACATGATGCATCAGCTGCATTGGGACATTTAGAGAGCCTGTTGATGTCCCTGTTTGATTGAACATAAAAAAAAAAAAAACAACAGCAAACCAAATGTCCCAGATTTAGTTAGGCATGCTAAGTTAAATGATTCATCAAAATGACATTTATATTGTACACATGATTTCAAACCTAGCTACGTGCGTCATCGTTATGGCTGCAAATACAGTGTACTCGCTGGCTGCTGCAAGAAGGTTCAGGAACTGAATCACCAAGCATATCTTCTCCTTTGCCCCATCTAGAAATTGTAGTAAATTAATATCATGAAAAGAAAAGAAAAAAAATGAGAATTTGAACTTCAAGATCAAAGCTGCAATTAACAATGCATTGATCATGGGATAGGCCAGTGCAAAAAGCCCGACGGTCCGATCAACCCGTGAAACCCAACGTCGCCCACCCCGACAATAGTCGGGGTTCATCGGGTCCACCCAAGTTCCCAACGAATGGCATACATATAAGTATTCTACGTACCCTTCTGCCCCAAATCTACACACTCTCACTCTCGTTTCGTCTCTCTTTTCAAGTGTTTTGTGTTTTCTTAGATTTCAAAAAATTAGAATATTACAAATACTTTAGAATATTCTAACAATTAGAATGGAACAAAAAAATTACCCAAATCTGAGCGAATGGCATCCATATAAGTATAGTTTCTCATGGAAGTGACAGGTGAACTGTAATTGTTATTACCGATTGTGTCATTCATTTAATTAACCTTCTGGTTTTGTAATGATCCAATAGCTGGCTTGGTGACACCTGTGATGACAAATGTATTCGGGTTTTTGCAAATGAGTCATGTGCCGATCTCATGATGCCGCTAACTGGATTCTATTGCTTCAAGTAGCCGCTCGATTTAAGACACGTGTTGTCATCTGATCTTGTATATATATATTATATATGTATGTATGCTTAAGATGGGAATTGTTGCCCTAATTCGATCTATTTTCTGTTCTGTTGAAATCCGATACTAAGAGAGGTGATTTTGAGAGTTCTTCTAGGGTTTGTCTAGGGTTTGATCTGTGTGAGAAAATCAGTAGGTTTAATCACTGATTTGAGTACGAGGGATTGTATAGATCTGTAATGAGGCTTTTCTGTAAAGGTTGATGATCAATAAAAGCACTGAGGCCGTTCCTGCCGTGGATGTAAACCGCTAGGATCGAACCACGTAATTCTGGTGTTATTTCTTATTTTCTACTTTATATTTTTTGATTCTTGCTTGCTGCTTTACTTTCTTATCATATTCTTGCTCTATTTATAAAGTGTTCTTTAATTTCTTGAATTCATAATATTTTCTATTCAAGAGAAACTCGGGTGATTTCATAACATGAACGATAGCAGGCGCAGAGCAAGGCAGAGGTAAAGTAAGTCAGGAGGGAGAAGAAGAAGATGACGGCTGGACTAGCAACCCATCCAAGTTGTGCAACACTCCATGGTAAGGACAGAAACACCGGGTTAGCTACAATTGCCGCTGCAAGTTCGAAAAGTTATAAATATACGTATACACACATAGATATATATATGTTTTTTTTAGGAGGAGCAAACAGTACATTCAGGATGGACCAGTTTGAAGCACAAACCAACCCATGCAGAAAATATTGTTTTGAACACTAGCCAGCCTACCTTAATTACCTGCTCGCTTTCGGAGGAAGCCGTCGTCGTCGACGGACTCAAAGTCGCTGCAGCGTCGTCGGGTTAGATCTTGGTCGGAAAGCTGGTTATTTGTGGCAGTGTTCTGATTCTGATTCATCTTTCACTACAACACATAAGGCTTTTTGCGGTGTTTAATAAGTCGCCATAAAAAATTTCAAATCACCGCAAAAAAGTCTCAATCGCCACAAAAACCTCAAAATCGTGGCAAAAAATTAATTTCCACGTTTTGAAGATCGCGGGTTAACCACGACTATTTGGGCGTGACAATAAGCCTAATTTATCGCGGCAAATGCCTAATTTTTCGTCGCAATGCTACTATTTACAGTGAGAAAGTGCAATAAATGCTACTATTTACGACAAAATTTAACTCTCAACTAAATAAAACACAACAAAAAATCTTATTTGTTGTATTGTTTATGGACTGCATATTTAGTATTGAAATGCAACATGAACATAAACAAGAATGAATTCACATAAACATCTATGATGCTATTCAGATAAAAATTTGTATGAAATGAAAATGACTAGGAAGAGCTCATGACTACCAGCGATTTTGTGAATCTCAGAATTTTCACAGAGAGCGAGCGAGAGACTATGGTTTTCGCTAACAGAGGAGGGGTACGTATATAAAGATATAATTGGCCATGTATTTTAGCACATAGATCCGCTACAGTGAATCAAAAATATTTAACACGTAATGTCGGCCATTTGCACCGTGCACGTGCAAATGTTCATTGGTGGACTGATCTTCAAGCACCTGCTTAGCATGGTTGAAAAAAAAAAAAGGGTAATGGTGATTCAAAATTAGTTTGGTGGACGATGTTCATTGTTTGTTATTGTTGGCAAATAGGCAAGGAAACAAACAACAAAGATATGAAATAAACCGCAGCGGATGCAACAATGAGAAATAAAACGGTAAACACAGAAAGAACACACAGATTTAAGTGGTTCAGCTCAAAATGAGCTTACATCCACTGTGGGGTTGGTTTCAAAGCTTCATTAGATCAAATGGAGGTTACAGAGAGAGAATCAGAAGATTCTTACAACAGAGAACACTCACCTCACGTGTATACACTCGATCCTCACAAGTTTCACTCAGAATAGTGGAGAAATGGAGAAGAAAATGATCTAGAAGCAAACACTGTTCACTGGCGCCGAAAACAGAGGCTTCGTTCTTCGTCTGCGTCTTCGTCCTCTGATGCGCGAAATGCCTTCGCGATATTTATATTATGTAATCTTGCTCGAGCGAGATTTAAACTCGCTCGAGCGAGGACTTCTAGGTCAGATTCGCTCGACTAGAAATCTGACACCTGGCGCCACGTGGAATCTCGCTCGAGCGGGAGGACGAGCGAAGGTCGAGCAAAGTCACGGCCTGAACCTCGCTCGAGCAGGAGGTCGAGCGAAGTCTCGGGTTGGAGCAATTCTGGAAGTGTCGCAGTCTCGCTCGAGCGAGGGTCGAGCTAGACAGGTCTCGGCATGTATTCCAAAGCCATACTCAACAGTTATAATATTATGTATGACGAACCCGACATAGTTTACATATACAACTGGAAATTTAATTTATGTGAATTATCAGATATGAAATGACTCAATATTTAAAAATGATCATTATTTTGTCTTCTTTTGAACAGAAAGATATGCCTTCTTGAATTTTATTAACGCTTGATACTCATCACCAAGTAATAAATGAAAATTACTGGCTGGCTGAAATATTTGTGTCTCACGCATGCTGCTGCATGAAGGTGGAGGTATCTTTTGATCTTGTCTAGTTTAGATTTTAAATTTATCTCAACTTATTTTTATTTTATTATTAAATTTTTTAATTTTTTATACAAAACATAAATTATTATACATTTTTTTAAATTTCAATATATATATTTTTAATTTTATTTTAATTTTTTTAATTTTAAAATAAAAATAATATTAAAAAATAAATTAAATTCATTTTAATTTATCTTATATCGAAAAGTTCGAATTTTTTTTTTTTTAAATCTGGCACCTAGTGCTTGAGTTCTTGGTGTTGAATGTTGTACTGCAACCGTCATCTATAACGACCGTCCCGACTGTCCCCCTTTTACCAGAACCGTCGCCCTATTAATCATTTGACTTTGTGTCCTCTCTCAGGCTTCCTTCCCTCCTTAAAGCTGTCATTTGGCCGTCGTGGGTTGATATAAAAACAATAAAAAATAGAGATTCCGAATTAATAACTTGAAAAATTAAAAAATAAATAAAATGAGAGATTCCGAATTAATAAAAAAGAAAAGGTTGAATTTACAAATGAAAATAGATTGCAGTTGCAAACCACACACTGCCACGACAGTGCGCAAAGAGCAGTTGTACAAACTATTTTTTTTAAAAGAAATGCTCCATTTTGTAATTTGTTGACGGTGTTGCAGTGTGAATAGGCTAGAGTTTGAATGATTTGTGCAATATTTGTTGGCATTATATAGCCAAATTGCTTTTGGTAATTTTGGAACTACGTGAGTTTAAACATTAATTTTTCAGTAAGTCTACACAGAGTTGGTTTTGTGGTGAAGCCGGTGGAGTCGGGTGATGTGGCGTGACATCATCCTTTTTTTTTTCTTAAATCCATAAATGTAACAAACGTGGGATGAGTAAAGAGAGAGTCTATTTCGTTCAAAACATTTGAATCCCGCGTTTGTGTGCATTCAATCCATTCAATCGTCCCCAACCTCGCGAAGAGAGTGAAAGTCTATTCAGTCGTCTCCACCCTTTCGCATGAAGAGAGAGAACGTCTCAAGGTTGTCCCCAATCTCGTGAAGAGAGAAAAAGTTCCTTCCCCAACATTCCAAAAATGAGAGCTCTGCTACATCGCATTTCGAAGAGAAAGAAGCCCTCAGTCGTCCCCAACCTTTTGTATAAGCCTGTAAAGCCTTTAAAGACTATTTAAACTATCTATCGTAAGCTATTCACCACTGTAAACGTTTTAAGTTCATTTTTATCTCATCATTCTAATTTTTTTCCATTTCTCTTTAATCATTTCACTCTCTCTCTGGCTCTCTCTCTCTCTCTCTCACTCTCTCTCTCTCTCTCACTTTCGTCGTTGCTTGGCGCCGAAGATAGAACTAGAGCTTCCATCTTCCTCGACTTCGCTCGTCGACTCCATCACTGGTTTTGCTTCAAGCTCTGTTCTCATTGATGAGGTAAACATTACATTTTTTTCCCCTTTAGCATATACCGATTTATGGAATATATGGGTGAAATAGAATCTCTCTCTCTCTCTCTCACTCTCTCTCTCTCTCTCTCTCTCTCTCTCTCTCTCTCTCTCTCTCTCTCTCTCTCTCTCTCTCCTCTCTCTCTCTCTCTCTCTCTCCTCTCTCTCTCTCTCTCTCTCTCTCTCTCTCTCTCTCTCTCTCTCTCTCTCTCTCTCTCTGTGTGTGTGTGTTTTAAATTAGTTAATAGTTTTGAAAATAAACTTTTGTGATCAACACTGCAACGCACCACATATATGATTCAAATTAGGTACAAAAATAAATAAATGTGTCATTGTTGCATTTAATCGCTTTTTGATAGAGATGCGTCTAGACAATAGGTAATTTGGTTTTGTTCATGTACTCAGGACTTCTGAAAGAAAACCTCAAGTCAATTAATCCTTTAGACCAAGCCTTAATTTATAATATAGAAATAAAATTGTCTGAATAAGAGGAAATGGAAGGAAACACACTCACATTTCTTGTGTTTGTGTGTATGTGTTGCATGCAAATACACACTCATGAAAATGTGCACATGCGCATTTGTTCACAAAGAAATGGAGATACTCCTCGGCATGAGGAAATGCTTAAATCACTATCCTTATTCCTTATTGTCAAAAGAAACTTAAGAAAGTGGAAAAAGAAGCTCTGTATATTAAATATTCTTTGTTTTCTTTTCCTTTTTCTTTCTCCACTTTTGAATAAGGATAGTTTTTAGAATAAAATATTCATAACAGATGCATCATCTGGCACCTTTTCTACCAATTTGCTAATTCTATTAGAAGTAAAAATGTTGAGCATGAGTGCAATTGTTAGGGATAGAACAGAGAAGTCATGTTCTTGTAACCAAAAAATGATAGCTTGTAACCCCAATACGACTTAATGATGTGCCCTGAAAATATTTTTGAGGTAATATAATATGTATACTATCAATGAAGAAAATCTTTGGTACTTAATTGATTAGTGATGGAATGATTTGCTTAACATGATAAAACTCTACCAATGTTTAACAGATAAGTCTTGCATAACAACCAATGAAAAAATGTTTGTGAAAAAAAAAAGTATAGAAACACATTAACCTCATTACTTGACACTGCAGAAAAAAATGAGTTTTGAATACGTATATTTTTAATTTGTTTAAATCATTGCAGGACGGGGAGCAGTTTTCTCAAGAAAACGGGATGTTTTTCACTGAAACATTCTACAAACTAACAACTCCCTACTAAATTCAGCCACTCCTGTTGCTCCTCCATTGCACTCCCCAAATAGGAGCACAACATAACAGGTTAGGAGAAAAAAAATCCCAAGCAGAGTAGAATGAGAACATTTGAGCACTTCACTTTGGCCTGTTGAGATGGTTCTTCATGGCAAGAAAAAAACCAACTGTAAATGTAAATTGTCGAGAATGGATTTAAATGAACTGTTATTACTTGTTCTTTTAAGAAAACTATAGTCATAATTTTTTTTTTTTGCTGCTTTGTTCTAAAATACGCATAAACACACAGTCTCTCACTAAAATCAAATCAGTCCGTTTGAGTTATGAGTTCCAATACACACCTACTTATCAAAAATAAGTTCCAGTACCCATGTAGATAGTTTCAAATCCTAAGTCAGCAATATGTGGCAAAGGAAATAAAAGTCAGGTCTTCAAAAAATGCTAGAATTATCAAAATTTTCATGCTTTTTTTTGGTTACCTCTTATGTTTTCTTTGCTTGAACACGTGCCTGGATGGACCTCTGATGTGCCGAGGTGTATGCCATGATTTGAGTTAGGTTGGTTTTCAAAAGTGTAATTCTATAGGGTTGGTTTTCAAAATGGATATTAGTTGTAGTTATCCTTATTTTTGAAAAGTCTAGGGGTCAAGAACTTAGGAATGGAATGACTCCATATTCTTGTAATAGTTAGCTTTGTTTTCATAAAGTTTGTAATTGTTAGCAGACAAGAATGGACAGTTTGTAATAGTTAGCATTGTTTTCATGAAGTTGCTGAGCAAGAAGTTGTCTATTTGGGTATATCTGAATCTGTTATGTATTTTTGATATTTTTGCAGTCAGGTCGAGTTTGCAGTGACTTTCATATCTAGCACCTTTTCGGATTTTTCAGATTAAAATAGGATTGTCTGTTATTTTGCTTTTGGCATGAGTTCCACATGGTGCATGCAAATTTTGTTCCTTTAATTGTATTTGTTAAGAACGTATTCCGCAGTCTGGTTTATCAAATCTCGATTGACCGGAACCTGCAAAACAAAAACAAGGAAGATCGGGGTCCGGGACCGCTTCGATGATTAAGTTAGTTTCATAGAGAAAATATATGGGAGTTTGTTTGAGAGAATTGTCAGAATGTACCCTTTTTCGGCTTCGGTTCAGTCTTATTTATAGGTGTCCCCCCTGAAGGGGGGGTTTGATGGCGAAAGATTTATTAATCGGGACATCACTCGATCGTCATCCTTGAGAAGGGGAAACTTGATTTGATTCTGTCTGTCTCATCGCATTAATTAGATATCTCCTTAATTAATGCTCAATTAGACCTTTTTTGAGAGAGACATTAAATGCTGCTCTTCCCCCCCCCCCTCCAATCTAGCAATTAATGATGCGTGTCTATAATATCTCCGCATTTAAGAGAGGAAATCTGTAGACCGGCTGTTGTCTGGTTGCTCATAAATGCAGGAATGATTATAAGGTGGGGTGGATCCAGGAGATATGTCAATAAATGAGCCGTCGTTCCTGGTCTCAGCATATCCTTGAAGCCGGTTTATTTTCTTCTTCTTTATTCGGGATAACCAGTTACTCGGATCGTTTCTGATTCCGGTATTCCTGGTTGAATTCGGACACTACGTCATCTGGGTTCAGATCACGAGCCTTGGGCCCAACTGACAAATCAGGGCTTAGGGTTGTTGCCGACCGCCCTTACAGTATTCATTGAGTTCATAGTCATAACAATGAAAACAATTATCCATTTCTGTACAGCTCAGGTTCTTTACTCCTCATTACTATGGAGACAAAATAAGGATTTGGAAATAACTACAATTGCCGCATGTGCCCCACTTGTAGCAAAATTCTTAACAAATTTGCAGTAAGCATCAGTTCAACTACCCGGCATTTCTTGATGTTATTTTCTTCTCTCTCTTCACTAAAATCCCACCTATTACAACAAGTAATTATACTCAACATCAAATAATTTTACTCAACTACTTGCTGTAGTTATCCATATCTGTATTTAATAGAAACTAACAAAGTAACAAAGATGAAAGGGCAAAAAGATTAAAACATAATGTTATTGATATTATTCGTCCGTGATCAATGTTGTCCAACAAAATACACAATGAGTCAATCAAAATTTGACCATTTCAAAATCTAACATCAAAAATTGAACCAAGCAGGTTTCACCCAAAAACTAGATAGTTTGTAAGCTGCCTCATTTCTACTGGATTGCATCATTTTTCTCTTCAGGATTGCCTCATCTCTACTTGATTGCCCCATATCTCTCTTCTCAAACTTGACTGCCCTCTTACGGAGCTCAATCTCTATCTTCTCGATGAGTAAACAGTGATTAACAGTGATTAAGATTATTAAAACAGTAATAAAGACTACCATGGAAGGGAATTAACAGTGATTAAAATGAATTTATAATCCACCCAACAACAAAAAGTTCAAGATATCATGTTGTCCCAAATGAGATGAAGTCATGAGTTTTACAAGTTAAGTCGTTCTAAATATCATGTTAATAAGGACTCCACAAAAATAGAGGAATAAGGACGAATCTTTAAACTCTTGAAACAGTCCATGGGAATTTCTGTAGATGAGTTCCAATGAAGAACCACAAGGAAATTAAAACTATCACAAAGACTGAGGCCAGGAGAGAAAATATAACAGATGGACTATAATATCTAAATTCAAACTTTATTAACAGCAATCTTGGAAAAGCCCATATATGGCTTCATATTACATGAATTTGTGAAGAGACAAAAATGAGATTTATGAGCACTAGTTCAGCTGAATGAATGAATAACAAATGGAAAAGCAAAACAAGATCATGTAATATCATATTCCATTACATGAAAAATACAGCTTGATAATTTGATATATAAAATAAAATAAATCATAAAACTACCAAATTCTTTAGAGCACCAGGAATAATATATGCACCAATAAGAGGAGAAGAGTGGAGATAACTACATAAAAAATCGCAGGGGCCTTTGAAGAACTTTTGATTCACTCTCTTGAGAAGTAGATCCCAATCGCCTAATAAAGACTGCCATGGAAAATTAAAATGAACAAAGCAATACTAATAACTACATATGTAGATTTATTTCCAATGGATTATTCATAAAAATACCTAAATAACTGCAGGCTGCCATGTTTTGCACGCAACACATGCACACAAACACAAGAAATGTGAGTGCGTTTCCTTCCATTTCCTCTTGTTCAGACAATTTTATATCTATACTATAAATTAAGGCTTGGCCTAAAAGATTAATTGACTTGAGGTTTTCTTTCAGAAGTCCTGGGTACATGAACAAAACCAAATTACCTATTGTCTAGACGCATCTCTATCAAAGATCGATTAAATGCAACAATGACACATTTATTTATTTTTATACCTAATTCAAATCATATATGTGGTGCGTTGCGGTTTTGATCACAAAAGTTCGTTCTCAAAACTGTTAACTAATTTAACAAAGAGACAGAGATTCTATTTCACCCATATATTCCGTGAATCGGGTTATACACTAAAGGGGAAAAAAAATCTAATGCTTACCTCATCAATGAGAACAGAACATGAAGTAGAACCGATGATGGAGTCGACGAGCGAAGTCGAGGAAGATGGAAGCTCTGGTTCTATCTTTAGCGCCAAGCAACGAAGAAAGTGAGAGAGAGAGAGAGAGAGAGAGAGAGGGTCTGAAATGATTAAAGAGAAATGGAAAAATTGAGAACGATGAGAGAAAAATGAATTTAAAACGTTTACAATGATGAACAGCTTACCATGGATAGTTCAAATAGTCTTTAAAGACTTTACAGGCTTATACGAAAGGTTGGGGACGACTAAGAGCTTCTCCCTTCGAAATGCGATGCAGCAGAGCTCTAATTTTTGAAATGTTGGGGACGGAACTTTCTCTCTCTTTGCGAGGTTGGGGACGACCTTGAAACGTTCTCTCTCTTCGTGCGAAAGGGTGGAGATGACTGAATGAACTTTCTCTCTCTTCGTGAGATTGGGGACGACTGAATGGATTGAATGCACACAAATGCGGGATTCGAATGTTTTGAATGAAATAGACTTTCTCTCTTTACCCATCCCGTGTTTATTACGTTTATGTTTTTTTTTTAAAAAAAAAAAAAAAAAAAAAAAAAGAGGATGACGTCATCATCCGACTCCACCATAAAACCGACTCTATGTAAACTTATTGTACTTTTTTTTATGAGTGGTGTACATTGTATTATATTTCAATACTCTATTACCCAAACTAGTTCACGTGCTAAAGACTGAACTAGTGCTAAAGACTGAGTAGTGGCTCAGCTATATCATCTCGTGTTGATATATGATTTATGAAAAAATTTAGTCATTATTCTCGTATTACATATAATTTTTTTTTTATTAAATATGTAATATATAGATCATAAGTAGAAGAATTCAATAGTTGATTTAGAAAGAATAAAACTTAAAGAAAATTAAAAAATAAAAGAAAAATAGGTATTATGTGTGAAAATGATAATTTATTCTTAAATCCATAATTTATTCTTTAATCAATTATCTTCAAACATGGGCTAATATGTGAGACATGTAAGAAGTCAAGAGTTCTATTATGTGATCATTTTCAAACCGAGGAGGTAATTGAGTTGGTTTCACTTATCATTGGCTTGTTCTCACACTACAACAAGTACTCATTTTTTCTGGAAGTTTTTATGTAACCTTAGTGGTAAAAAAATAAAAATTCTCACCAATTTGGGCCGTGAGAGACTCGTGAAACAAATTGGTGACATAAAACTTTTTTTTTCATGAAAAGCTCAACTCGTAAAAAATGCCTACAATTTCCTACAAGATTAGTCATGGAGAAAAAATCTAATTCACTGTAAAAAACTGTGATAGCCTTTGGTAGTAAATTGTGAGAAAAAAGATTTTCAATAGAATAATTTTGTGGCTAATAATATTTTCCACAAACAAATACCTATTTACGGAAATGGCTCATAATGGTCGTTTGTATCCTAACAAATGGATTATGGCAGTGTCGTCTGAACCCTAGTTGCATTCCCTACCAAAGTCATGTCAAGTGGTGAGACACCTATGCTCGATTGTGGCGAACACTGATAGTCTTGGCCCATGGCATGGCATGCTCGTCTTCGCCCTTCATTTAATGCGGTGTGGCCAATCAGACGCGCTTCCACTGCCTAGGTCTATCCAGTCATTAGTACATGAGCGTCAGGGTTGTACTTGACACCTATGTGCAAGTTGTTGCTCAGTCGCTATGTCAATCCTTTTTATTGGGTTCCATGCTAAGCACGTACCACTTCTCTACTTTCCTTGAGCTTTCTAGACCGGTCTGGCCTTCCTTGGCTCAGGCCCAAACCACATCAATTGTGCCACGTGGGTTGGGCCTCCTTGATCCGGTCCATGTCTGGGAGTTACTCCCCTTACGATGAGTGCGCAAAATTGGAAAAATATGGCTTGCAATCAATAATGGAAAAGGCCATTAAAAATGAAAAAGAGTTGGTTCATGACCAAAAGAGTTCCTCATAACAAACCTCGACATTATATAGAATAATGGTGAATGAAAGGCTTCATTGACTCTTATGAAAAACTTGATAGCAAAATCTAGGACCGTACAAAATGCCCGAAATCCGACCTGACCCGATACGCTGAACTGCTTCCGACCCGAAATCGGTTAAATCGGTAACGGGTAAATATCCGACCTCTCTCCCTCTCTCTCTCTCTCTCTCCATGCCACCACCTAAAATCTCCGGCTTCCAGCTCCACCATCTGCACGCAATTTTCCACCTCTACCCCGACGTCAGTTCTTCCCAAAAAAGGTCGGATGCATGTCTATTGCCGTTTGTGATGACAAGAGCTCCTTAGCGGTGGTCATTGATGATAGATCTGACGACTAACAGGACAACGATTGAGAAAGTATGGTCAATACTGTCGATTGTGATGGGTAGGGTTTGTGCGATTTTGGTGGGTTAGGGTTTGTGCGATTTTGTTTTATGATGTGTTAGAGTTTCTATGATTTTGTTTTCTAATGCCGGAGTCAGTGTTTGTTTTTTGATGCCGGAGTTTTTCTAATGTGTGATTTTGTTGCGACAGTATAGATATCCCACATCGATGATAGTTCGTATTTTTGTTGTGCGATTTTTGCTCTTTTTTTATGCTTGAGATTTTGTTTTCTACGGATTTGTGCGATTATTTCCTTCAAGTGTGTGGATTCTGAAATGCTCTAGAGAACTGAACAAAAAAAAAAAAAAAGGGCAGCAGCAGCAGAAGAAGAAGAATAAGAAGATATCAGAAAATCGGTTAATCGGTTATCGGAAGGAACGGAAGGAAAGCTAATCGAGTCGGGTCGTAAGTGTGCAATTTCGGGTCGGGTCGGGTCGGTGTGCAACCCTAGCAGAAACCAAAGCCAACCCACACCCTTCAAAAGAACCAAGGTTTCATCTCTCGATCTTTCATATCTATAATATCCGTAAGCATTTTCATTTGCCTGGACCAAAAAGGCATCACTTTGACTACTGATTGACTATCATTATATTGTGAATTTATGCTGAATTATTGAGTTATAATCCGAAATTTTTTTTGCTCGAGTATGGTAATGCTTCTAGAAATGAGAATGGCAACAAAGTGCTCGATCATGGCCCAATGACTTCTTATGCACAAACTTTGCAAGACAACTCTAGGGCTTGTCACAATGGAAAGCAGACAGAGAGCTTCAATCAGGACATAGAAGATTACAAATGATGAAAGTCATGCACTTATACTGGCAGAAGATTAGACACGAAGACACCATTGAGCTCACAACAAGATCAATTAAAATCTTGAAGGAGCATTACTAGCAACTACTACTAACACAATTGACAGTTGCAATTTCCTGGACAAGACTACAAGCTAGCCAAACCTGTATAATGATTTACGAGTTCATGATACAAGCAAGTGGTTCGATCAAAGATTCAAAATTATCCTGCAAAGTACAATATATAGCAGGTGCCCCGCCTTCTAGCACGCATCTGGGTGTTACATATTAAAGTACTTTATTTCAAATAAATTAAAAAACATGGATTTTGATGCTTGTCCCCAAGTGTCATTTTTCAAATATTTCGGAATGTAGTTCCAATTTTTAAAACACTATCAATGGGCAAAATAACCATATAATCGTTTTCTCTAAAAAAATTAAATGATCTTTTAAGTCATTCCTATCTCAGAAAGTAATTTTTAAAATTATTTCCAAACAAATACTACATGTTTGAAAGTATTTTAAACATATTTTATCAAACAGTAAATACATTTTTAATAATAAAACTTATTGCTTAAACTATAAGCTGTATACTTTAAAGTTATAAGCTATAATTCCAAGGCAATTTCAAACATGCACTAGTCTCTTTATTTTTGCATAAAGCAAGTCATACATAATCAGAACAACAATTGCGAGAAAAGTGGTTTTTTATTTCTTTTATTTGTGGCAACAGTTGCCAAGTTTGAGCACTAGGCAAACATTGAATAGGAGAAGTAAATCAACTGGAAGGACCAAGGAGCTTTGTCCTCTGGTTTTTTATTTCATTTTGAATAAGAAAAGTGTGACCATCCATTCTTCTCCGTTATTGTAACCAAAGAGTTCTGCGACAGCAATGAAGAATGTTCTCCAGTAGACAGTCCACTTGACAGCAGAATCCTTGCCATATGTTGATTCCATTATGGGCTTTATGGAAGTTGAGTTCTTGTCCATTCTTTTAAGCCACTCTTCACTGCAAAGGAAAAAAGAAAGAGAGTTCTTAATTTGTTCTTCTACATTATATGGTCTGGGATAGAAAATATATAGACCATAAACAAAAACACCCTTACCTTGTCTGTGCATAGTGCTTCCCATTCACAAGCCAATGATCAACAACAGACACATCGTCCTGCATGTAAACCATTGCCAAGAAGAAATTTATAAGTTTAACCAACTATAAGGCCTAGTTTGTTTTCACAAACACTCTCATATCATCTTATCTCATCTTATCATTACTACTTTCTCAAATTCTCATACAAAATAAAATGAACAATTCAATTTTTTCAAATCCCAAAACAAAACTAATATTCAAAAAATATATTATAATAGTATTTTATTCAATTTTTAACTTTTATTTCATCTTATCTCATCTTATCTATGAAAACAAACCAGGCCCAAATTACCTCCTTGGTTTGAATATGATCACATAACAGAACTCTTGACTTCTTACATGTAATAAGCCTGTGGATTCATTGTCTCACTCACTGAGTACAGTTTAAGACCATTTTTTAAGATATTGCAATAATATCAAAGAAAAATTTATAACTAGTTTGAGAGGGCAATGTAAACGAATCTCACCTGAAAATAAAGAAGCAGATTTGCTGAAGGCATTGTTCCTCCAGAAAAGAAGTATCTAGTAATCCAGTCATCTTCATTTATGTCCTACTCAAAAAAGTGGCCAACAGTATCATTACCACTACATCTTAAACAAAGCCAAAACCAGAAGTGGCAAAGTACACCAATGGCTGTCTAAAGTTTTAAACAGAGTAAAATCAATGTACCTCAAAGTGGTAAGCAAATGCTTTGTGGCAAAAGTGGTGAACAAAGAGTAGGCTGTCCTGTTTCATCCACTTGGATATCTTCTTCAGAAGATCCTTATAATTCTTCATATGCTGTGTCAATGGGAAAAACTAGATCTTGAATCATTTCTCAACAAAAATACTGTGACAATGGCATTTGCACTCAGCTTGATAAACAAGTTACCTCAAACATCTCAATGGAAAATATTCGGTCATAGGAAGCTTCCATTTCAAATGTGCTAATATCTGCAACAATGATCTCCAAATTTTGCAGCTGAAGATTCCTACAGAAAACAGCTGGAATGGTTTAGGACCTAAGGTAATTGCTTAAGCAATATACAGAGTTGAACCTGATTTAAATCCAAAAGAATCTAAGGTATGCATCTGAGTGTGAGATCAAAAGGCATATGGGTGGTTAGAGTGGCATACCCACATTTCTTCTCAATGAAAGCTTTCTGGGTGGTTGAATTACAAATCCCTGTAACCTTGCAGTTTCTATACTTATTTGCGATGTATAAAGAGAGTGATCCCCACCCACATCCAACATCAAGAACAGAATGACCATCTTTTAACTGTGATCTCTCACAGTAGAGTTCCAGCATTGCTTCTTCAGCATCCTCCAGAGTTTTTGACCTGTCAGAGAAGTAGCAACAACTGCACAAAACAATGTTGAAAACTACATTTATGCTAACGATAACTAGGCCCTGATTGGATCGAGAAACCAGCTCCAATCATTTCATTTCATTATTATAATTTTTTCAAATTTTCAAACAAAATATAACAAAAAATTCTAATCTTTTCAAATTCCTATTCAACTTTTTTAAATTTCAAAAGAAATATATTTTTTTAAAAATAACAAAATAACAATATTTTATTTAATTTTTAACTTTTATCTATAACCATCTCATCTCCCGTATTCATATCCATACAAGAACCCAATAAAATTGAAAACTGTGGTGCCCAGAAAATCACCTATATTTAAGATTCTTTCCAAGGACCAACTCGAAGAAGGAGGTAGGTAGTTCATAATGTTGAGCCTTCGGCTCGTCAGTCTTGATAGCTATGGGCATCTCTCTAAGAGCTAAAGCAAGCATTTAGAAGTTGGGAACGGCCAAAAGTTAAAAGATAACAAAAAAAACATGATCATTTAGAGGGAGAAGAGAGAGAGGGGTTTACAATGCACGAATTGGAGGAGGTGGGAAAGTTGAAGCTCAGAAGATGGCTTGTATTCGGAGCGAAGGCGGCCGGCCAAGAGCAGCCGTGTGAGCCTCCGGATTACAGAGTCCGGTAGCAGATTGCGCTCCAAAGAAGCGAGCATCAGCCGCACTGTGGCGTCGTATGGTCCCTGCAGTAGCCCACCCTCCATTACTAACTCCTCAAACCTACCCTCTCTCTCTCCCGCTTCGAAAATATATACGACATTGCTGATCCCTGTGGTTTTATAACGTCTTATCTTTATGGCCAGTTCTGTGCCAGTGCCACAGTATAAAATAAGAAAAAATACAATCCAACGGTTGAAGAGGCAGTCGTAAAGTAACTACAATGGACTCGAGCTTATTCTATGATAACTGAAAAGTCTGACTCTACCGTCCCAAGTTCCAACTCACACTCCACCAAACTCCGACACTCCTCTCAAGACAAAAACATAATCTCTTCAGCCGCGCCGCACCCCACATTTTTCAGTCGAAAAAGTTTCCAAACGAGATTTCCGATGTCGTCTTCGTGGAATTCGAAGGCCCTGCGCACTTAATTGACAAAGCAACATTGGAGTGTGGTGACTCTTAACTTTGGTAAGTATAAAGCAATTACTTGATTCATTTTGAGTTCGATGGATCCATTGTCTCTTTGGTTGTTGAGAATTCATAGGATGTGTGTAAATATAAGCTTTGATGTGATAATCTAAGATTGAAATGGTGTGGCTGTTGTTATTAGAGCCTAATTTACGTCTTGTATTTTTTGTTTTTTGTTCTAGTTTTCTGATCCAACCGGGTGACTGAAGAGGGTTTCCGAAAAACTGGATAGCTGAGGAGTTATATGGTGAAACTGGGTTAAATTTGTTGGATTGCGTTTTGTATAGAGCATGTATGATGTTGTCAAAACTTGAGTCTGGAAAAGATAGTGATGCCGGAAATTCCAGTAATACTCAGTTATTGCGTGATATTGAGGAAATAAGCAGAGCCCTTTATTTGCATAAAACCACTACAGAGGATTTGCATCCCCCATTCCAAGTTCGTTCCCAATCAGTTGGAAAAACGCGTTTGCTGGAATCGAAATCAATCTCAAACCCAAAGCTTCCTAGGGATGACCTGTTGTTGTATAGGGACAAGAAATCAGCATTATCGTGGAATTGGAAGAAGCCATTGAAAGCCCTGACTCATATTGGGGATCGAAAATTCAGTTGCTGTTTCTACCTCTATGTCCATTCAATAGAAGGGTTGCCTACGAATTTTGATGGCTTTAATTTCTGCGTGAATTGGAAAAGGAAGGATGAGGTCTTACGGACCCATCCGTCGAGGGTTTGTCAGGGAATGGTTGAAATTAATGAGACTCTGATGCATAGATGCTCTGTGTATGGTAGTAAAAGTGGGGCTCACCATTCGTTAAAGTATGATGCCAAGCTTTCCTTGATTAGTGTTTCTGTAATTGGGATGGTAGGGCTTGATATTGGGAAGCACTGGATTGATCTCACAAGGCTTTTACCACTTACTATGGAAGAGTTAGAGGGGGAGAAAAATTCTGGCAAATGGATGACAAACTTTAAGCTCAAAGGCAAGGCTGATGGTGCTAGTCTCAATGTTAGTATTGGGTATTCAGTCATGGCGGATTACTTCACAAAAATGAGTGATAGTATGAATGTTTCAAAGCATATAAACTTAGGACTGAACAGGTCAAAAACCATGGAAAACAGTGTAGGTTTCCTGTCGGGTAATAATGGTATGCCCCCTCAGGCATTGAGCCTTCGAAATAATTTGAACGTTACGTCTGTCCTATCATTGCAGTCTATTGATCCAGGGTTGGAGCTCTCCACGTCAATAAACTTTCTATATCAGAAACTTGGTGAGGAAAACTTGCTTAGTTCAGCAAGGTCAAATTCTGAAGATGTAAAGCCACTTAAGCTTAAGCCTGATTTGGAATCTGAGATATCTGAAGAAAATAATGGATATGAGTGTGATGACATTGATTATACCATTATAGAGTGGGGGATAGAAATTCCTAAGCAGGAAGAGTTGCAATCTGATCAAGCCACCGTTCAGACTATTGATGGGTCTGTTATTGAAACTATCAATGTGGATGAGGTCATCAAGGATGATGAAATATCCATTGGGGAGGAGGAGGAGACTAACTGTAATTCAAAGGATGATGTTTGCGGTGATTACTTAAATGAGGTTGCCATGGATGACCACAAATATGTGGATAATAGCTTATCTACCAGAGATTCAACGGTAGAAGAGACAAAATTAGATCTTCATCACCCTTGGAACTCTAAATCAGCAGAATTGGAGCCTTCACCAACTACATCTGAATTCCTTGAGGATGAAAATATGATGGAGGTTAAATCAAGTTATGAAGATAAAAAAATTCTTAATAAATTAAGTGGCTTAGATGATGATACTAACACTGTAGCTAGGGATTTCTTAAAGTTACTTGGGATCGAACATGGCTCATCTCGCTGGTCATCTGAAATTGATGCTGAGTCTCCTAGAGAGTGTCTTTTAAGGCAGTTTGAATATGATTCTCTTGCTTCTGGCAACTTCAATATTTATTCTGATCCAACGGAAGAGCAGTCGAATTTTTCTTTCAGTGATTCACCTTGGTCTACCTTTGGGGAGTGTTTTGAGGACTCCGATTTGTCTTCAATTATTCAAGCTGCCGAAGAAGAGCACAACAGGGATAGACAGTTACTGAGAAATAGAAGGAAGGCCAAAATGCTTGAAGACTTGGAAACCGAAGCCTTGATGAGAGAATGGGGCTTAAATGAGGAGGACTTTAAGAGCTCTCCACGAAATTGCTCTGGTGGATTTGGAAGTCCAATCCAAGTGGCCCCCAAAGAGCCACTTGAGTTACCTCCACTTGGAGTAGGCTTGGGTCCATTTGTTTGGACAAAAGGTGGAGGCTTTCTGCGGTCCATGAGTCCCTCACTTTTCGGGAATGCAAAAAATGGTGGAAGCTTAATCGTGCAAGTTTCTAGCCCAGTCGTGCTGCCTGCTGCAATGGGTTTTGATATCATGGAGATATTACAGCATTTGGCATCGGTTGGAACTGAAAAGCTATCTTTGCTGACAAATCAATTAATGCCTTTGGTGGATCTTACAGGGAAGATGATAGGAGAGCTAGTGGGAAATGCTACTGGGAGGTGTGTAAGCAATTAACTTCATTCATTTAAGAAATTTATATAGTTCCAACTTTCAAATCCTTGGTTGTTTCTATTTTATTTTCTGATACATAACTAATTTATTGAGTTTCTGTCCTGTGTACTTGGGCTATCCTTATTTCTATCAATAAAATTTGTTTACTGATTAAAAAAAAATTATCGAGTTTCTGCTATAGGCAGGCTCTGTTGCAGCATGAATCAGTCTTTTGGCTGGATGCACATGGTGGAGGGGAGGAAGTTAAAGAATGTCCATCTGGTTGGATTTGTCAAAGCCGGAGCTCAGATTTGACAGGTGGTTTGGACCATGTATCTCTAAAAGAACTTGTTCCTTTGGCAATGGATAGGGTTGAAGCCCTCTTAATAGAAGGACTGAGAATACAGACTAACATGTCTGATGAAGAGGTGCCTTCAAGTATAACTTCCGCTTTTCCTGGGTTTCACAGGTCTGAAGGATCTGCAGTATTGCAACATCTAGATGTCAAAGGTAGTGGCAGTGATGTTACAAGATTAATGGATCTGACCCTAACATTGGATAATTGGTTGAGGCTAGATGCTGGAATCATTGGTGATGAAGATCAAGATAATGAACAAATTTTGGAGATCCTAACAGCCCATCATGCCAAATGCACAGATTTTGTTGATGAGTGGATAACAAGAGACAAAAAATGGGACATAGGATCTGCTCTAAAGCATGGATTGTTGGGGAACAATCTCGTAGTTGCTCTCATGCTACAACTTAGAGATCCCCACCGAAACCATGAACCTGTCGGTCTACCAATGCTCGCACTACTTCAAGTGGATAGAATATTTCTAACTCCAATACAAAGTGTGGATAACATGGTCATAGGGAGTAGCAACAATAAAGAAGATCCCAGACAGGTATTGGAGGGGTTTGGTGACATGAATGCAGTAGAGAAAAATGAAGTCAAAGAAGGAAGCAACTCTCAATTCAAAATCGCTGAAGTCCACCTTGCAGGTGTAAATTTTGAGCCTGGCAAGTGCCAGTTTTGGGGTACCAGCACACAGCAACAGTCAGGATCTCGATGGTTGCTTGCCAATGGCATGGCTAAGAGCAATAAGCAACCAATTTCAAAATCGAAGGAAATTGTAATATCATCGCCATTAGTGAGAAGCACAAGGCAGCCAAGGGATATTTTGTGGAGCATCTCATCCGGAGTGCATTGCATGAGAAATAAATCAACGAACTCACCTATTCGGAATCCTAATGTCATCTTCCCAGATGAAACTATCAGGTCACGTCACTTGCAGCATGCAATTTCTAACTCTTCTTCTTGAAGCTTTTGCAGTTGGTGCGTACTTTTCTTTGTAGAGTGAACACAGGAGACAGCACATGGCATATTAACTTGCTTGTGTGTTGGCCCATGTTTTTTACACATGCATATAAACGTCATGTAGCCTTTGAAAAATAAACTAACATCTGTATACTAACACTGATGCTTGATTTTTTTATTTAATACAACGGGCAAGCTCTCTTCAAATCCATCTCTGGGGTGGTAAATTTTGGATATATGCCATGGTATTTAGCTAGAACTGTGTATCAGGTATAGGGAAACTGTTGGTGCAAAATGGAACCAAAGATGTACGAGTAAAAAAATTCCAGATCTGATTCTATTTTTTGTCATTTGATCATTACTTCCGAAAGTGAATGATATGCGCACATAAATATACAGAATCTCAAGATTATGTGCGGTTTAATTTTGGCTCCAGATTTGGATGTAAAGGTCTTAAGTTTGCAATTGTAAGAATCAGTCAAGATTAACTTTAACCAACAAGGCAAGGGATCTCAAGTTGTACTGTTTAGGGAATTTCCATTTGAATCACTTAACATCTGCTCTCTAGCCATTCACCTCAGTAGCTCACCTATTCCTTCATAGTTGAATGGAGATCATTATGACTTAAGAATGAGGATAAATGATAGGAATGTAGACGTTCATTAATGTGTCTTTTCTTTTAGTCCTAGTCTTCTTCTTTATCCCTAATGCCCAATTGCCATATCATTCGTGAATGGTACACCAGTCAATGTTATCTGGTTGTGGAGAGCTTTTGGGGTCTGGCCCTCTGCTGGATGAATGTGACTTTTCCCTTCATAATGTAATGTTTCTACAGTCCTGAAATTTATTGCTAGGGAGAGAGGGAGTGGGGAAGAAATGGTAACTTTCTCATTCAAGAGATCGAGGAAATGTTGTTGATGAGCTGAGAATTCATGAACAAAAAGGAAAGAGACAACAACAGTAATACAAATTATAGTTGGAGAATGAAAAGATGCCTCTATAGAATCTTGAAGCTGGATCTCCAAGCATATCTGAGAATGGGTATGACAAAAAGAAAGATGATTGCTTGAAGAATCTGTAAAGCGAGTAAGAACCAAAAACCCCAAGAAACAAGCAGTGCCAACTAGTAAGAGTTTTACCAGAAGGTACTTTTTGTATAGTGGCTTCCTTTATATATAAAATTGAAGTTCTAGGTACAGGTACGGCCCATTTTAAATGTTGGAAAGGCAGAACTTGGTGAAAAAAGCTCAATCTCATCAACTTTAGATGCCATTCCTCCCTAGTATATTTAAATTGCTAGTGCCTACAAACTGACCTGTACAACAAACTTTTATCAGCTTTGAAATTCCCTACACAATGGGAACCCTGATTAATCCTTTATCATATCTGCAAATTAATAATTTTAATTTACAATTAACTTGGAGCAGCTTAATCTTTCGGCCTACAAAACTGGACCTGCAAAAGATGTGAATAATTACACCAAACCAAACTCCCACACCCCTTTTGGGACAAACACCAGTGCTTCTGATCTCAACTTTCTAAATACCTCTTTCTATACCTGCCTTCACTTTGTTAATATGGATTTATTGCACCCTTTTACATGTCCTCATCTGATATCCTGTTGGACCAGATAATCTCAATTTCAAGCGTTCGAGAAGAGCCGTCTTTGTTACTGTCGTGATTAAGGCTGAATAATCCGCTGTATAGTCCTTCACTCACAACTTTGTCAATTTGGATGGTCACTCTTCCCAGTGTTGTCTGCAAAAGCCAACATTCTCTATATGAGACATGAAAGCAACAACTTACCCAAACCCAAAAGGAAAGGAAATGAAGTATGAAACCAACACTGCCCAAGGGGAGATTGAGCTCCACATTGTGGCAATGGCAGCTTGCCACATGAAGGTATAAGGGGCACAGTAATATCCAAAGCAGTCAAAGGTTACAATAAATTTCTTATGCTTTTTCAGTAGTACAGGACTGCAACGATGACAGCAATGTGAATGAGTGGCTCAGCCTGATGATAAGGACGGTAAATGGAATCTAAATTACCTTCCCAAAAGTATTTTTGCTTTTGCAAATGATGTGGAGCTTTTGTCCCTTTGGAGGTACTTCAAATGCCCATGTGAACCCTTCTTTCCATTCGGGAGAGGTACTGTGGTTCACTACCTGGTAATGATAAAGGACCATTTTATTATCTTGCAAGTTGATTGACAGATTAGATCTAATCATTACATGATATATTAAGTAATGCAGAGCACAAGTTCTGTAACTGTGCAATATGCAAAATATAACCATATCAAACTGCTCAGAAGAAGAAAATATATTTGAAATTATTTGGAAAGAATCAATATTCCAAAAATATTCTTACGAATTTCGTCTACTTTTTTTTTTTATCGTAATGTTGGATATTCAACTAGCAGTAAGAAATCAAGTTAACCTTTGGAATTCACAGATGCTACAAATTATATATCTTTACAGCATAATGACTATTTTTAAAATCTTCTCCTCCAAACCATTTGGGGTTTAAGTAACATGCTTTGGAAAAAGTAAAAAATGTCATACCCCCGTAAAGGACATTATGTGTGAGTGTGAGCAAAGAACGTGATTTGTGACCTTTATAGGCTTTTAAATAATTATAAACCCATATAATATGACATGAAGAAGATTCAGGAAAACAAGCATGACACCGTACAAGGACTTCTTTGAAAGGAATGAACAGTATGTGTGGACAACATATTTTACTCCCTTCTTGTTAGCTCATAAATGATAAAACACATAACCTCCCGAAAGTTTAGTTCAAAATATACAGCCTCTTCATGATCAGGCTCAAAGTGCAAAATCAAATTGTCTAGTCTGTAATCAATCCGAAAATGCCATGTCATTGAATATTTTTTGCACAGAGAGAGAAATTAGGGAAATAAGTCCTAGGTGCATAAAATATGAGATCACAAAGATAATGGAAAATACATGCGAAGGAAGCATAGCATCCTTCATGGCTGGCTGGCTGCCCAAGCTCAAGGGTTTTCTGTACTTAATTTTTATAATCAACAAAAGAATGCATAGTCCCATGAATCTTGCACCCACGTTGGGTCAAACCACAGACCTCTTCCTTGAATGAGAAGAGGTACCACAAGACTACTAAGTTATTGGTGTCCCAAGCTTTGGCTAGATTAGAGAAAATATAATATAATGTATGAAAACAAAAAAACTTTTAACTTGCAACTTTATTTCAAATCAGGATAGTTACGTAAAACTGAAATAATTTTTAATGAATTGGCATAATTATATTGGTCAGTTGTAATATGAGTTGTAAAATAGGTGTAAAAATACCTTGGTTTGTCTTGGAGGACCATTGCCTATTGTCAATCGGCAAAAGGCATTTGTGCTTCCCATGGTCTGCTTTAGGTTGTTCCCACGCTTAATAGTAACTGTCAAACAGCCCGGTAAGCAGTGCAACAGGCTGTCTGCTCTCTCATGGAAACTTGGTGGGCAGGATTTCATGAGCATTTGCAGGATGGGAACAGCTTCAGCTGCAATCATGGCTTGTGACTTTGCAATATCGATAGGCATTGTTGACCAAGAATGCTTTAACAAGCACAGGGTGTCCAGTACAGATTCCTGAGCTGCCTCGCTACCAGATTTAAGTGCTCCTATTAAATGAGGAATGCATAGAGTAGCTGCTTCAGAGGTATGGAGCTTCGGAAAGTTTGCAAATATCACATTTAGGGTTTTCAAAACCTCTTCATTGATAGTTGCTGTGGACCACAATTCTCTTTCTAGTGCAGCTGCAAAACAAGGAAATGACAGAAATCAATTTTACAGGGATAGAAATGGCAAATTGAAACATTACTTTAATTGATGATTGAATGCTTCATTTGGGTAGTTTGTCATTTCTGGGCTAATTTATGTGGTTATTCCTGTAGTTAATTTCCATGGTTTGACAAATTCCTCAGACACTATGTCAAAAGAAAAACAAAATAGAAGAACAATGAACCAAGAGATTTTTATTTTAAAAGTAAAAAGAACAATGAACCAAGAAAATAAAATAAAATGGGCCGAACTAGAGTCAGTTTTCACCAATCGCACATTAAAGGGTCATGGAAAAGTTCTTTTGAGCTCGAGAAACTCTTCGCCATGCCTCAAACATCTGGCCATTTTAATCCAACCAAATACTCCAAAATAAAGCACAAAGGAATGGCAACCAAAGCTGCCCCAGTTGCCTTTCTATCAAATTTCTAATGCCAACCAAGGTATGATTTTCATGGACAGAACCAGCAAATCCAAAAGAAAAGAAAAGCAAGACTACATGATTCCCATCCATCTGGACAAATACAGAATAGATTACTACACATAGAAACTACTCCTCTTGACTGAATTCTAAGTTGTTAAAATCTTTTCTCAATGAATAATCCAGACAAGTTCTATTATGAGGCTACTCCTTTAACAGGCATGGTCCTGGGACCAGACCTACCACCAGGATTAGAAAGCAAGTTCTAGTTATCTTTGTTAAAGCCCTTCCTCCGCAGAAGTAAATCTTTTGAGTGATTCCCTTCATGGACACTCTACAAATTACTTCCCACGTTGAGTTCTTCAAACTCCTGCTCTCTTGGTTCTACTTTTTCTTCCTCTTAACAATAAGAATGGCGCCCTGACCTATTTACCCTCTGCATAGGTATTCCCCCTCTCAATGGTTTTTTTAGCAAATTAAAACATAGAAATCTAAAAGATGCTAGATACTGTATATTTTCAAGGAATGGGCGTATTTTATCCCTGAAGAAAATCATGGTTCTTTTTCCTAAACAGGGTCAACCACGAGGAATAAGGGAAAACAAAAACAATGATTTTCTCAGGATTGCAATATAATTTGCTACAAACTACAATCTTAGCCATCAAGAGATTAAACCATACATCAACTAATAAATGCATATAACTTGATGCAAAATGAAACCTAAAAATGAGTACTGCCTAGCGGCTAAGTTTGTAACATCATATGTTAGCACATTAAAACATTGCAGTGGAAAAAAAAAAAAGGGATTTGAATTTCCAATTGTAAATCACCTGTCAAAGATCTGATGAGCTCATTCGACACATATTCTTGGAGTGTGTGATTAGAAAATAATAATTTGATCAGCAATGCTGCCTGCCCAGAAACTTCTGGATTAGGAGAAAGCAATAATTCCTGAATCACCAATATGCCTCCCGCTTCGGCAACAGCTCTCCTATTGGTTCTGCTGCGCATGACAAAGTTTTGCAATGCACAAATAGCCACCATCTTCATGTCTTCCGTCGGTTGATCTTCAAGCAAGCTTATTAATGCACGACAAGCAGAAACAGAATCGCTAGCTCTAGCATGTCCTTCATGTTGTGAGAGGTTCCCAAGAGCAAGAGCTGCAAGAAGCCTGCCAGATTGTGACCTGGTTTGTGGGTCAAGTAGATATTGCGATAAAGGGGCTATAGCATATTTGGAAACCTTCATCTCTCGTACCCTCATATTGTTAAACAGGGCTTCAAGTAATCTTCCAGCTGGTTCTTCACACTGGTGAGATCTTAAAAGGTCTGATAAAGCATCTATGGCACCAGCTTCAGTCATCTGTTCAGCACTTGAAGCATCGCTCCTTTCGTGAACAAGCAGGGCATTAAGAGCCACTGTGATCGTGCTCTCCAAAGTTGAGTGCAACATTTTCACGAGAACTAACAGCGGAACTTTAAAGTAATATTCAGTTTTGAAACTCAGAACATTGGAGAGAACCAAAGCAGCTGACTCCCATAACAAATGAGGTGGCTGAGGATCATCTTGAATTATAACCTTTGCAAGCTCAAAAATTCCTCCAGCATCAGCGACTGCCTTTGGCCATGTTGTGGATATCTTTTCCAATGCTTTTACTGCTGTTTGCTGTAAGTTCAATATACCAATTCCCGCAAGCTGCACAAGAGGCACAACTGCATTTTTTGTCGTAATATCTTGCTGAAAGTGTTCCTGAGCAAGAAGATGAGCAAGCAACTCTGTGCCAAGCTGCTGGATGGCTTGAGATGGGGACTCCAGGAATGAAATCAGAGGCTCAATGACTTGACTAGGGGTAAGTTCTAAAGTTGCGAGGCTCTGGGGCTTCTCCAAAATATTTACAAGTGCTTGCAAGGAACTGTGCTGGCCCCACAAATCAAAATCAGGACGAAGTAAAACCAGGAAAAGGGGTTCTACAATTTTTGCAGCAGCTGTGCCTCTAGCAATTGCATTGCTATTTGTTAAAATGCGAAATAGCTCTGCAATAGAGGAGCATAATGAACTGGGTGCGAGAGGGAGTAGCTCAAGACACTTATCAATAATGCCAGCTTTGACCATATCCAACTTAAGTGGAGTCCGGTCTTTTCCCAACTTTATGAGAGCACAGATGCTAGCCTCAATAAGCCGATGGTTTGTTCCAGAAACTAAGCCAACAAGTAGATCTACAACATTATAGGCTGCTGCAAGCTCCACCTGCTTTTCATCATCCAACAATCTTTCAAAAGCACAAACTGCAAATTCTACTGCTGTAATTGAATCAGCATGCATGAGCAATACAAGAGGTTGTATGCATTCAGAAGCAATTGGATTTTCTCTGAATTTAGTATTTCCAAACAGAACAGAACAGAGTTGTGCAGCATTTCCTTTCAATTCTAAGGATGAGGAGGATGATAATACTTTTTGCAAACTCTCTAGTGGGTTTCCTTCCACATCAGTCAACGGGGTTGCTTTAGAAGGACTTCCTGAAGTCAGCTTTATCAAAGCAACAAGAGCAGCCTCTTGCTCACTCGCTGATGCAGCATTAAGCATGTCAACCAATGGCTGAACAGCCTGCCAGGCTAATTCAGTATCTCTAATGTTCTCAGCATCAAAAAGCTCATGGAGAGCCCTTGCAGCACTGAATCTAGCACTTCTTGATCCCAACCGCAGAACAGCTATGAGTTGATTTAAGGAACTAGCTGATGCTTCATATCGAATAAGATCAGGATTGCTAAACAATATTCTCAGTAGTTCAGATATAGTGGCCTCCATTGAGTCTTGAGGACTCAAAGATAGATACTTCGTCAGAGCATCCAGACCTCCAGCTTCAGCCATAATTAATTTGTTTGTATCACTTCCATCTGCAATGCGGGTCAATAGCTGAACAGCTATGGGAGGGGCACCTGGTCTATCCGGAATTGGTCTCAAGAGATCCACCAACAAAGGTATAGATTTGCGTGCAGTTGACCCAAATCGTACATCTTCTATTTCAAAAAGATGTTCCAGTACAACTTGATCAGGGTTTCTTACTAGAAAAAATTCCTCTGATAAAGCAGGAAGAGTCGATATATCTGACTCTATGTACCCAATTACGGATATTAACCCAGAAACAGCACCTGAGTTGGCAATGGCAAGATTTATTCCCTTGTTTGCATGACAAACAAGACTGGCCATTGCCTGGGCAGCAAAGAACCTATCAATTACTTCATCAGATCTCAGAAGAAGAGTTAGTGAAGGTATGATGCGCATAGTTGCAGGAGACAAAACAACATTTAGGTCTTGGAACAAAATAGCCAGGAGCAGGGAACTAATCCATATACCTTCTGCATCCTCATATTCTGCCTGTCAATGAAGTTTCTTGGTAGGTTCAGCCACAAAAGTCTTCTCAAACAATACTAGCATATATTAACTATGCAATAAAAGTTCAACAACTGCTGAAAACTGAAAGAATCTGAAACTGATACTTTTAATCTGGGACATGCATGTTCTGGTGGGAACAAATTTGGCTCAGGTAATAGTTCTTTTTGTTACATCTTAATCATTTTTCAAGGTTCTAATTTCATTATTATAATAAACCTATTAAACATATGCTATCCCCTCTTCCCCCACGTTTTCCTGTCTCCACATTGATCTTCTCCGCTTTCTCATTTCTTTCCCAGTCTCACTATTTTTTTTATAAGTGAAACCCACGCAATATATAAAAGTATGTATAACAAGGATATCGAATAGAATGGATGACTGTACAGACAATAGGTAAGTGTCACTATAACAGCAAGTGATGCAGGGATAGTCATATGGCCCATCGATTATTTATCAACATGCAAAGTACATGCAATTGGCCGCTAGTTTGGATCAGGTATACTGTAAAAAAAGGATTAAAATGCTGCAAGAAGTTGTATGATAAAAGTTCTATTTGAAGGCTTGAATTACGAATGTATGGTCCATTATTTGGTGCAACACTGTAAAGTCTCAGGCTACGAAATGCAAGTTGGAGAATCAAATCTTGAAAACAGCCACTTCACACAAAAGATGTTGAAAGATAGGATCACATACAAGACACCCCCACCCAAAAAAGAATCCACATAAGAGGGACCAGTAACCCTTTATTCAAGCAGAGTGATAGATAGAAATCATCAGCATCTACTTGTCAGATTCAATAGGATTATATCTCACTTCTTAAAGATCTTAATAACTCATGCAAAACATATTTTTTATAACGCAAATCACTGGCTAGTTACAGGTTTAACAGACCTCATCCCATAGAAGAGTAAAGTCCCAAAAGAGAGTAAAACAAAAGGCACCCTAGTGCCTCTGGTGAGAGAGAAGAGACAGAGCACCAAACCAATTGAATATAAATTTAGATATACCTGTGGATTAGAAGTATAGCTTGAAAGCTTCTCAAAGAGAGCCTCAATTCCACCAGCCTCCATTACAATGAGTTTGTTGTTAGCATGGAAGGAAGCAATTATTGATAGCAACCACAAGGCAACAGTACCCCCCAAGACAGCAGCTGGATCAGGAACATCAAACCCATCCCCTTCCTGGAATGCAGTTCTTTCCATAAATCCTCTAGGAGTTTGAACTTCAATTTCCAAAGATGAACAATTATAATTGACCTTCACCATTTCCACTAAAGCATGTATAAGTGATTTTAAATATCTGGATACATCCAGTGCTTCCATTGACTGCTGTTTGTGTTCTTTTAGAGCACAAATGAGCAATGCACACCCTCCTACTCTCACTTCTAAACTGGCTGAGTTCATTATCCTGTTAGCTAGTGCACCAATGGTTCTTGGTCTTGCAACCAACAAATCACCCATCACAACTGGTTGATCCACACAAAGCCTAGACAAAATTTCTATTGCCTTGTCTTGCACAGGAGGATGACCCTCAGCCAAACAGTGGACAAGAGTCTCTAAGCTTGAGGGAACTTCGGCAAGGACAGACCATGGAGGGTAAGTGAGGTGCACACCTTGTTTTGTCCTAACCAAGAGCGCAACTACTTCTAAAGCATCAGTCCCATCCATATCCATTGCATTTAAAGAGTCAACAAGTGCTAGAACAGCAGAGCGATGCTGAGCATTTCCGGGGAGGACATCACGCACTGGAAAATGCTTCAGCAATTGATGGAGACCACGGGAAGCATTCTGCTTACCTTGTGAAGTTCCTTCTCCAAGTACTTTTGTCAAAGCCAAAACAATATCTTCTGCCAAGGCTTCTACAGCAATATGGGAATCGGAGAGAAGATTAGCCAGTGCAGCAACTGCAGTTTCAGCAGCATCAATAGAAGAAGTTTTAGCCAACTTGATTAAAGGTTTCACATCCCCCTCAGCAAGATAAGACATCCTGTTTGTAGTTTTAGTCTTAGTTGGATGAGACAGAGCACCCAATGCCCGAGCTGACTGTGTTGCAACAACTTGATTTTTGCTAGTTAGAAGCTTCATGCAAGGATGAACAATCTCATCAGTTGCAAGATTATCACAAATATCTTGTCTTATACTGAACAGATCAGCTAGGACGGAAGCTGCATACTCTTGTGACTCTTCATTGGATGAGTTAAGAACCTCGACAAGAGACCTCAGACCTTTATTTGCTGCAGAACCCTTATGCACAAGATCCTCGTGTGATGCCATTATGAGTACATGGCCCAAAACTCTAATTGTGTGGGCCTTTGAGCTAGGAGAATCTCCAAGGAGTAAAGCCAGCAATTGATTAATGGTAGCAGAATCAGCTACTCGGATAAGCTTTGTAAGTGCCAAAGCAGAGGCTTCTTGCCCTCTTGATCCACCACTTTTTAGAAGCCATAAGAATGCTGGGATTGCTCCAGCACTTTGAACACAAGCACGAATGTCCTCACTGTGACTGCACAAGTTCCCCAGAACATGAGCCGCATCCTCTTTTGCCTTCTGAGATCCTATCTCTAACAACTGCACCAGGGGAGGAATCCCTCCAGCAGCTGTGATGGCCCACTTGCTGTCATCAACTTGGTCAGTTGAGATTGCAAGCAATCGAACAGCATATTCTTGATGCTGCTCACTGGATAACACCAGCAACGATATCAGTAACTGAATTCCTTCTCTCTTTCCAATTGCTTGCCAGATGCCTACCCCATCACAGCATAAGCTTGTCAAAGACAGTATCAAATACTCTTGCACATCACCAGTAGCCATTGTTATGAGTCCGGTAAGCACCTTCTTTGCTTCTGCATGACTTGCCCATCTTGAGAGATAGATATTGCCATATAGGCTAGCCATAGCCTCCAGGACACGCTCTTGGACCAGCTTATTATCTCGAGGCTTTAGTAGCATTACGAGAATATCTTCTATCTGTTTCACATTAAGAGGTTCTTCATTCACATCAGAGTTGTGTTCGAAGACCATCAGAGTGTAGGCGAGTGCTCCAACTATATCAGCAACTGGTGCAGCCAGGCGAGGGGACTGTGAAAGTTCCCCAAGATATAGTATTAAAGCAGACATCCCACCACAGATATTTGCTAAAGCTCTCGTTGCATGCCCCTGTAAAGCCTGACCACACTCACCTTGCATACCCTCTTTAGAAGGAGCAACTACAGCTCCAATAAGAACCGGAAGACCATTATCATCAACAATTGCTTTCTTTGCCCTGGTTAATTTGGAAGAAAGAGCCTCTAAAGCATCTGCAGCACTAGCACGGACAGAAATATCATTTTCCTGGCTTAGGAGCCGAAGCAAAGCTTTGACAGCTCCAGAATCTATTACTTTTGTGATGCTATCACTGAAAGCCAACATCAGGCGGGCCAACAGAGAAGCTGCATTTGATTGAGAAGCAGCATTATCAGAAGAAAGAAGAGCCACAATGATATCTACTCCTCCAGCCTCAAGTGTTGCTCTCCAGTAACCATCCTTATCACCACAAAGATTTCTCAAAGCCCCGGTAACAAATCCCTCAACCACTTTATCCTGCCTGTTCTTTGGATTGAGCTGGTCCCACAAGGTTGGTACGACACCTTCTGTCACAAATATTTTCATACCAACAAGATCATCTGAAAGCCCACCAGAGGAAACTTCATATAGTGCCTCTGCTGCTGCCTTCCTAGCCTCAAGTGATTCAGACTTCAAGAGTGAGAGTAATGGGGGGATGCACCCACCTAGAAGCACCTTTAACCGTAATTCTTCATCTTTGCATAGAAGACTAAGAGTTGCAGCAACATTAACTTTTGCTACAGAGGTGCCACTCCTGAGGATGCTGATGAATAATGGCATTGCCTGGCCATGGGAACCAATTAGTGTCCTTGCATCCTTTCTTGCTCTAGCAATACCTAGCAAACGTGCTGTAATAAGTTCTTTCTCATGTTGTGAGGACATGTTGGCATGCAATTGCTCAATAAAATGAGCAATGGTAGCCATAGTGCATTCTGAATCATCCATAGCTTCTGTTCCATTTAATTCCCTGGATGGTAATAAGAAAATACAGTATTCAAAATGAAAATGTAATACAAAAACTTACAGCATCTAGCACGTCATGGCAATAAATGAACCATTGTTTTGAACTTATTAATAGATTTTCACTTATCAAAAAAACTTTTAAAATGAAATCCTAAACAAATTATTGTGATAAGCATGTGTAGATATTAAAAGCAAGAAGCTTATTTGTAATTGTTTTCAATTTCCTTTTTAAATTGATTGTTGATAAAAGGCATGCAAAAAACTCACTTTCTATAGCATGAAAAAGAGGTATCAATTACAGAGAGAGAGAGAGAGATGTTAACCTGCGCCGGGAAATAGAAGAAGATAAGAACTCTCGTGGTTCAGGGGAGGGAGACTTTGACATTTGCACCAAAACACTACTTTAGCTCTCTTGGGCCGCCTGCAAGTCAAACTAACCAATGAATACTACTAAACTAAGGGATCGCAGATAGGACAATACTAATATGCTTAAACAAGATGTCTTTAGAAGCAAGATAAATGTTCTAGAGGAAGAGTGCTATTTGTGTCTCTAAATATCAGTTTCTGATGAATCTGATTGATAGTTAAATTAAGGGGGAAAGTTGAACGCTGGAAGCATCCCAGATGTACAGGTAAGCCCTAATTAAGTAACAAGATATTCAATATTTAACTTAAGATTATGTCGTATAATATACCTAAAAAGGTCGTATCCTAACAGTGAAGATGTGTTTGATGCTTATTCAAGAGTATAAACTAAGTATAAGCAACTTAAGCAGATTTCACAATTTTCATTTTCAATTGGTGACACATTTAAAAAAATTTTAAAAACAATTGTTTCCAGTCTTTAGAACAAAGTATTCCCAGGCTATTACAAAGCTGCAAATCTGAATTCCAAACACTGCCCGACATGCAGATCTTTGACTGAAAATTTAAATCCAAGTTCATATTACGGGAGCAAGGAAAAAGGAGAAAAAAAAAAAACATTTTTTTCCCAGTAGCACAATTTGATTACAGCACCTCGTAACATCTAAAGTTTTGGTTAGCACTCGCAAAGCAGAAGCCACTACAACCCACCTTTTACAACATCAAAGTCTTTTCCCCACTGATCCAAAGGAAAAAACTGAGAGAGAATTACTATAACATTATCATGAACAAAATTCTAAACACGACAAACAACAAATCATCCAAATATATACATATATAAAAAAGACAGCCATCCAAAAATTGACAACATCCATTAAGAATCAAGTCGCGGAAAAGAACGTACCTCGCCGTATACTGCAAATGCCCAAGAACTCCCTCCTTGTTACTACCCGGAAACCCAAATTCTCCGCCTGAGAAACATCAACACCTCACTTCCTCTCCATCTAATCCAAATTCGCAGGGAGTTGGAAACAAATTCTGCTTAAAAACAATGTAAACAGTGCACGGAAAGCACACAGTGTCAGCCTCCACAACAGCCTTCGAATCAAACCCAATCAACAATGACAAAAGCAGCGATCATGGTCTGTATCAAATTCAGATCTTCACGCACATGTAGTATTATCAAATGATTAAATATTGACAAGAATGATTAAAAAATGCGAGACGGTACGGAGATCAGATCGAAGAGAGCATCACAGAATCTAGGGCAAGAGAAACCTCCTTCTCAATCCGTCATCCATCCAAATTATACTCGCAAAAAGAGATAAATGTACTCAAAAAATGAACACAATGAAAGAAGAGATAGAAAAGAAGAAGCTACCTAGGAATTCACAGAACGACAAATACCCAAGAGAGCTACGTCAATGGAGATAGAAGCAGAGCTAGCATTTCAGTGAGTGACTGAGAGAGAGAGAGAGAGAGAGAGAGAGATAGAGAGAGAGAGAGCGGGGAGTCGGAGTTCTTTCGCGTCCTTCCCATGTGTGCATGTCTGCCTTTTCTTTTTCTTTTTTGTGAAAAAATAAATAATACGATATTTTATTTTATTTTTTCTTATTGGCCGAAGATTAGAGGGGCCCAATCGTCGATAAATACGTTGTAAGGTAATTCCTGTTTTCTAGGGATTCGTGTATTTTCTGACTTTTAACTGTTAAATATATATTTTTTTTAAAGTGAATATTTTCTTCATTATTTAATAAGAACATAAATTAGGCTCGATTTAAATTAAAAAATAAAATAAATTTCTTTTTTAATATTATTATTTTCAAATTTAGAAAAATTAAAATAGAATTTGAAAAAAATATATTAAAATTTAAAAAAATTATATTGAAATCTATATTTTATTTTAGAATTTTAAAAAAAATGTAATAATGAATTTAAAATAAGTTGAGACGAGTTCGTATCGTCTATGAATCCAAATTAACCCTTAATCTTTATTTATTTTTTTTAATAAATCTTTTAGATAATATTAAATTCTCAATAAATGATGGAGGATACAATTGATCATCTGTCCATCCCGATTTCATATTAAAATCTTCCAATTTGGATATATTTTATTATTTTCAAATAAATTTTACTAATATATGACACCCAATTTCAGAAAAATACGATAAATTATTAAGATTTATAAAATTTTCTTTTTGGCACACAACATTAAAGGAAAATGATATGTATAGTTTTAAAATGTGCAAATTTTGTGCATTCATTAAAAAAAAAAAAATAGTAAATCTAAGATTCATATAAAGATTTTATTTTTTATTTTTTTCAAAAGGAATATTGTGCACGACTTACCAATCATAAAACTATATCTAGTGTTAGTGAAGTGAAAAATATTATTATTATATTTTCTAACCAATTAATATTTACTGAAAAAAAAATTGGGTGAAATTTTTTTCAATCACATTTTCATTTAGAGATGATTTGCGTTTTCTATGGATCTATCCCCACAAAGAGTGGAACACAATTAAATCTCGTGCATGTGTTATTGCCACATTATGACCTTTTCTACGTGGAAAAATAAGCATAAAAACATGGTAAATCATGTTTGTTATTTTGAAAACTTAATGAATAATCATAGGATCAAAAAAAGTGTTTTCATATATATATATATATATATATATATATATATATATATATATAATACTTTCAAACCTTTGAACAATTGCATGTTAATCAATTAATCCAACATAAAGTCTTATACACGTATTGTGTTACGTACGAAATCTCTTTGCTTAGGCTTTGAAAACTCAAATCATGCATCCTTGGTTTGACCAATTTAACAAAACCAATAAACAGAGATCGAGTCGGATATTCGGAGTTTGTTTCCTTACAGTCAAGTTTATAATACGCTTAAGATTGGTTAGGTGCCTCCCTTATGATCAGTGTAAGAGAAAGAAAAAAAAAAACATCTTAGTTTGCTACATACTCAAAATATTTGACATTATTTTGCTTATTAGCTAAACAAAGAACGTCCAAAGAAGAAAATGATCATTCGCACTCTAATTTTGACTTTGATGTGTCAACTTATAGATCGAGGTGGATTGATAATTAAGTTTATTGACAATAATTTATTCAGTTTTAGAGTGTACAAATTATGTAAATTAATTTAAATCCACATGAATAATCTATTTTTAATGATAAACTCAACTTTTTCTCATGGATAGGTGCAAGACTTGTACACTTTAATATTTGTTTTAAATATTGAATGTGAATCTTGGATTTGATTTATTTCATAAACCAAAAGATTAATTAAGGGAAATTATATTTTGTACCCTCTATAACTTTTTTTTTTAATTAAAGAGTACTAATATTAGATACAATTATAAAAAAAAGAGTAGTATATATCTGTTATTAAAAAATTAATCTTTATCATGTAAATTTTGTATTTACTTATTTTTTTAAAAATAATTATGTAATATTTATACATTTTATAATTATAAATATTATTTCTTTATTAAATTATGAAAAATAATAATATACATCATGATTTTAAACCGTCAATATGCACTTTTAATCTTAATGATCGAATGTTAAAGAATGTGCACATTGAAACCTACTAATTATTATATAAATATAATGATTCATTTGTTTAAATTTTATTATTGTCTTTATTTAATATAAGGTGTTGAACCTAATCATGATCGAAATCTTGACCTAAGGAATCTTGTCTTACATGTGTTTGATGGTAATAGGCTAATTTTAGATCTTTGTCAATTTATTTTTATTTTTTAAAAACCATTTGAAAAGGAGATGTGGATGTTAGCCAAGCATTTGTCGAGCATCAATGGAACTGTAGAACCCAGCAATTAAGGATATTGTCATGCCTAACAACCAACAGTACATGACAGCATAAACAAATATTTCTTGGTTTCAAGTAATTAGGACAAAAATGAAGTCACAAATTGAGGTTTATTGATGTGATATATTAAGTTATAAAATTATTTTTATTATTAAATAAATTTCAGATTTTAAATCAAATTATGTTAATTTAAGAATCTATATTTATAAGATCTTTTTATAATTATAATACTTTTTAATATATATATATATATATATAAATATATATATTTAATTTCAAGTGAGATTATAATGAATCACTTTAAAAAAAAAAAAGATAAGATATAATTAATCTAATGCATATAAAATACGCAAAAATAATCAAATTAATCATTTTTTTTCCTTTAAGATGTATCAAATTAATTATATCTGATTATTTTTTTTTATAATGAAGGTTTGAATTTTGTTAAAGTAATATATATGTTAAAGTTAGTCTCCAAATAGTACATACGTGGTATTCTACTATTCCCATGCACCTTATCACAAGATTGACATGTCATTATAAATTGATTCTTATGTAAATATATTTAATTTTACATCCTATATTAAGGTAGATGCATGAGCTTAGTCTATCATGACCATAAACATGAAAGTTCTTCCAACCAAGCAAAAGCAAGATTTGGGAATAATTATTGGGCCAATGCTTTGTCCGCCACATTGATTGTAAAGGTTAAAGCTGGTTAATTACGAGAATTTTATTTTCATAATTTCTTTCTCAAATATTATTTAAATATACACTTTTCAATTTTAAATTTTTAACATTTTAATCCAATTGCTACTTAATCATTGTTCAAACATAAAAATCAATATATACAACTTTTATAAACTTCAAAACAAAATAAAAAACTAATCAACTTTTATAAATTTTAAAAGAAAACACAAAAAAATGATAGAACTTTTACAATCTTTAAAACAAAAATAATATTTGAAATAATATTCAAATATTTTTTTGTATAATATTGTTATTTAACTTTTTTTTTTCTCATTTTCTAAAATCTAACAAATTATTTCACCATTATTCACAAAATAATGAAATAATAAAATGTCCAAACATGCGTAAGAGATTGATATATGACTTATTTAACTTCTCGTGACCTACTTTTGTTGTGAAAATGACGCAAAAAAGTAAAGTAAAACAAGACTTTAATAACTTGATACAAAAAAATTTATGTGGTTCGATAATATTATCTTGATAAATGACAAAATATGCTTTGAAAAAAAAAATACATTGTTTCAGACGACCATAGTGATCATTAATTACATATTTATAAGATTGTCGAGCCAATTATTTGTATGGGCTTCACTCGTGCAACCTGTAGTGCGAATGTTAAGCAAACTTTTTGTTTGACGTTTTTATTTTTTTTCTAGTCATAAGCATGCTCTCCATGGCCTAAACCTCATTGAAAATCCATTAAAAAATATTTAAAAAAATCATTTTTGGGTCAGGTTATCCAATTGGGTGTCACCACAAGAATAACCTACACTTTACAAATCCAACAACTTCGAAGTCAAATCCCAACCATCCCACGAGCTCCTTTATTCTTAAACAAAATGTAATGAGCTATAGGCAGAAGGGTGAGATGGGACTCAAGCTATTAACGATTAAACAATATATGAGAAGGAACAGATGAGTGCAAATAGACTCAGATGCCATTTACATATATGATTTTATCTCATTTTATACTATTTCATTTAATTATTATAATTTTTTTAAAATTTGCATACAAACTAAGATAAATAATTTAATCAAATTTTAAAATAAAAATAATATTAAAAAGTAATATTCTTATAATAATATCTTATTTAACTTTCATATAAAATCATCTTATCTCATTTCACTATTCAAACAAGACGTGAAAAATAAAGGATTAGAAAAATGTAGCCAAACAACACAACTAGAAATACTTTACATTCCTTAATGACATTATAAAAGCCCTTGAGATTTGAGTGCATCTTCATTTTTGTATTATAAACCATTAACTCATGTTTACATATTGATTTGGGACCCAAATTTTACCATTAGAAGCCCATCAACAAGTTTTTAATCCTAACCTGAATTTGTTTGTCCACGTTAGCTTGTAAAAATATTTTTTTACCCTTGCCAATAATTTATAGATAGGCTTGTAATATAGTCTTACTTTGATGTATTTTTTTTACAATGTAAATACTGTACAGTATAAATAGAGGCTGATATGATGTAATTAAATACTTATGTTTTTGTTCTGATAATATATATGAGGTATATTTTTCTCCAAAATCGTTATACTTGATAATGGTATCAGACGTTTCTCTAAATTAGGATTTCATTTTTTCCTTTCTTCGTCTACTTCGATGGTGCTCTCTCCTCACCACTCTGACTCGAGCTCTTCTACGAGTTCTCCTCGCCAATCTTCTCATCACTCTCCTCAAAAATATCCTCAACATTCTCCTAATCAATCTTCTCATCGATCGAAACCTATTTTTCAGGATGCTTCGAGTCCTTTCTTTCCTCATCCTAGCAACAATCCTAGTGTCGTTCTTGTTACGCAGCCTCTTCTTGGAGAAAATTATCATACTTGGTCTCGATCAATGAGCATGGCTCTTTCCACGAAGAACAAGTTAGGTTTCATGGACGGTATGATTCTCAAACCTCCTTCCTCCGATTTTACTTTTTCTTCTTGGATGCGAATGTAATAATATAGTTATCTCATAATTGCTTAACTCTGTTTCACCAGAGACTGCGGCTAGTGTTCTTTATTTCACTACTGCTTTAGAGATTTAGTGTGATTTAAAATAAAGATTCTCACAGAAAAATGGACCTCGGATCTTTTAGATCCAGAAGTCCATTTCTTCTTTATCTCAAGGCTAGCTCTCTATTGTGCCTATTTTACACATCTGAAAGCTCTATGGGATGAATTGGATAACTATAAATCAATTCCAGCTTGCACATGTGGTGCTATTCGTACTTTGAACACCTATGTTCAACAGGAACATGTTTTGCAATTTTTGATGGAATTCAATCAGTCTTTCTCTTCAATTAGGGCTCAGATCTTATTGATGGAGCCTTTACCGTCTATTAACAAGGTCTTCTACCTTGTTGTTCAAGAGGAGCAACAGAGAGGAATTTTCGTTCCTTCCTCTTCTGTTATGGATCCACATGCTTTTGTTGTCAATTCTGACAATTCAAGACTTGTTAAGTCTTTCTCTAGGAAAGAGAGGCCAGTTTGTAAACACTATGGATTAACTGGCCATGTTATTGATAAATGCTACAAATTGCATAGTTTTCCACCGGGGTACAAGAATAAATCAAGAACACAGTCCACGACAAACCAAGTTGTTCTCAATGATGACTCTTCAGTAGCATCTCCATTTTCATTAACTAAGGATCAGCATCAGCAGTTATTATCAATGTTGTCTCACAATTCACAACCTCAGTCTGCTGCTCCTAGTCATGTGGTTAATTTTGTCACTTCCTTTCCTGGTATTGTTTCTTCTCCACATTCTGTTTTTACATCTAATGATTCTTTATTTTTTCATTCTTCTAAAGATCATTGGATACTTGATACACGAGCTACAAACCATATGGCTTCCTCTATTACTTTGTTTTCTTCTGCTATACATGTTTCTAACAAGTCTGTTAAATTGCCAAACAATCAATGTGCTTCTATTACACATATTGGCAATATTCATTTCTCTGAGCATCTTATTCTTAAATATGTTCTGTGTGTTCCTAGTTTTAATTGTAATCTAACTTCTGTCAGCCAACTTACTAAGTCTTCTGTTTGTTGTTCATTTTCTTCTCATTCTTGTTCTATTCAGGACCTGATCACCTCGAAGCTTATTAGAGTGGTTGAACAGCATGAATGATTATATTTTCTACAACAACCAAGAAGTTCTCAGCCTAAACATTGTCCTACCAATAATCATGTTTCATTTCCTTGTTCTAGTTCTTCAAAATGTTCTTTGTTTCATCTCTGGCATAATAGATTAGGACATCCATCTGCATCTAGAATGTCTTTTTTACATAAGTTTGTACCTCATTTTACTAGTTCAAATATTCCGTGTTATGTTTGCCCTTTAGCCAAACAAAAAAAATTGCATTTTTCAAGCAATAATAATATGTCAGAGATTTATTTTACTTTGATTCATTGTGATGTTTGGGACCCTTTTCTGTTCATACTGGCGAATGTTACAAATTTTTTTTTAACAATTGTTGATGATTGTTCTCGGACTACTTGCCTTTATTTATTTAAGCATAAATCTGAAGTTCCTGTGATCATACAGAATTTTTTCAAGCTCATTAAGACTCAATTTAACACTAAGATTAAAAAAATTCGTACGGATAATGGTACAAATTTTTTTTTTATCATCTTATCTCAAATCCAAAGGTATTATTCATCAATTTAGTTGTGTTGAAACTCCACAATAGAATTCTGTTGTGGAGAAAAAATATCAACATATTCTTAATGTTGCTCGAGTCTTAATGTTTCGGTCACATTTACCTTTGATATTCTGGGGTGATGTTGTCCTCACAGCTTCATATTTGTTAAATAGACTTCCTTCTCCCGTTACTCATAATAAATCTCTCATAAAAATTTTGTCTAAGGTTTCTCTATCTTATACACACTTAAAGGTTTTTGGTTGCTTGTGTTTTGCTTCCATATTACAAAAGAACATACACAAGTTCTATCCTAGAGTTAGAGTTTGCGTCTTTCTTGATTATCCTTTTGGTATCAAAGGATGCAAACTATATTATCTTCATACACATCAGTTTTTAATCTTTAGACATGTTGTATTCCATAAACATGTTTTTCCTTTCCAGATTTTTAATTCTAATTCTACTTCCAATTTCTCTTCATTTTCCTTTTCAATTTTCAACATTTGATTTTAATAATGTGCCTTCAACATTAACATCTCAATCAGCTTCTAATACATCACAACCATCGCCCATAACACCTCAAACAAAACCATGTACCCCTGAACCAGTACCTATTACATCTGAATCATTACTTACTGCACCTAGACTAGCACCTAAACTAAGAAGATCCACAAGAATCCGAAGGGCTCCTGGTTATTTGCAAAACTATTATTGTAATTCCTCCATGGCATCCTTCAAATCAGTTTCCAAATCAAATTTTCCTTTTTCTTCTTCATCTTCAGTTCCATATGATATTGCTAATTTTCTGTCATACGATAAGCTGTCTTCTTGTCATAAATCATTCATTTTTTTTTCCATATCTGTTGATATTGAACATGAGTTTTATCATTAAGCTGTCATACACTCTCATTGGAGAGATGCTATGGTAGCTGAGATTACTGCTTTATGACTCAATAATACCTGGACTGTGGTTTCTTTATCTCCTGGGAAACAACCCATAAGTTGTAGATGGGCATACAAAATTAAACATAGAGCTGATGATACTGTGGAAAGATACAAAGCAAGATTGGTTGCTAAGGGTTATACCAAAAATGAAGGGTTGAATTATTCAGAAACATTTTCTCCAGTGGCTAAGATGACTATAGTCCTAACCTTGCTAGCTATTACAACTGTAAAAAATTGGCATCTTATTCAACTTGACGTCAATAATGCTTTTCTGCATAGTGATCTTCATGAGGAAATTTACATGAAGTTACCTCTCGGATTTCATCTTAAAGGGGGGTCCAAAGTGTGCAAGTTGAATAAATCTCTTTATGGCCTCAAACAGGCATTTCGACAGTGGTTTTCCAAGCTTTCTACCACACTTATTGATCTTGGTTTTGTGCAGTCCAGATCTGATTACTCTCTTTTTACTAAGTCCACTACTTCTTCCTTCATTGCATTACTAGAATATGTTAATGATATGTTGATTGCTAGTGATGATTTGAATGCTGTCAATGATTTAAAATATCTTCTTGATGATAAGTTCAAACTCAAAGATCTTGGGTCGATCTTGGGTCTCTTAAGTTTTTTCTTGGTTTGAAAGTGGCTAGATCATCAAAAGGAATATCTTTGTGTCATCGTAAATATGCTCTTGAGATATTACAAGATGCTAGTTTTCTAGCATGTAAGCCATTTTTTCCTTTCCAATGGATCAAAATTTGAAGCTTAATAAACATGATAGTGATCTGATTCCAGATGCTATAGTGTTTAGGAGGTTGATTGGTAGACTCCTTTACTTTACTCTTACTCGGCTAGACCTGTCTTTTTTTGTTCAAAGGCTTAGTCAATATATGGATAAGCTCCGAGTACCTCATTTGAAAGCTACATACCGAATTCTATAATATGTCAAAAGTTCTAAAAGTTTTCTTGGTCTTGGTCTCTTTTTTCCAGCTCAAAATACTTTGGACATCAAAGTTTTTGCAAGTTTGGATTGGGCTTCTTGTCCTGAGAGTAGAAGATCGACAACTGGTTTTTGTGTTTTCCTGGGTGATTCTTTGGTGTCTTGGAAAACTAAAAACTAACATATAGTTTCTCGGTCTTCAGTTGAAGCTGAGTACAAGGCCATGACTTCTACAACTTGTGAAATAGTTTGGTTACTTACTCTTCTTTCGGATTTTCATATTTCTCATTCTCATAGTGCTCAGTTTTTTTGTGATAGTCAAGTTATTCTACATATTGCTGCTAATCCAGTCTTTCATGAACAGATTAAACATATGGAACTTGACTGCCACTTTATTAGAGACAAGATCAAATATAGCATCATCAAAACTTTTCACTTAGCATTACAACACCAATTAGCAGATATGCTCACTAAAGCACTCGGTTTTCAACAATTACAATTCTTAATTTTCAAGATGAGAGTTCTTTCAATTTACTTTTCATCTTGAAGAGGGGTATTAGCTTGTAAAAATACTTTTTTACCCTTGTCAATAATTTATAGATAGGCTTGTAATATAGTCTTATTTTGATGTATTTTTTTTTACAATGTAAATACTGCACAGTATAAATAAGGGCTGATATGATGTAATTAAATACTTATGTTTTTGTTCTGATAATATACATGAGGTATATTCTTCTCTAGAATCGCTATACTTGATAGTCCATAATCATTTAAACATGTAGCTAAATAATAAGAAATAGTCATTTTATTAAAAATAATTAATCCTAAATAAAAAAAATTCTTATAGTACGACATGATAAGATATTATAGTACTTCACATTATTCCCTAATGACATTATAAAAACCCTTGAGATTCGAGTACATCTTCATTTTCCAATTATAAACAATCAACTAATGTTTAAATATTGATTTAGGACTCAAAGCTTTACCATTTGAAGCCTCACCAACAAGTTTTTAAACCTAATTTAAATTTGTTTGTCGAAAATCAGTTAAACGTACATGTGCTAACTACTTCTAAATCATTTCGTTGCTAGCTAAGTATTAACCGAGAAGACATCTAAATATTATTCTTCTTGACAAATGACATTTATAATTCTAGTGTGTAAATATCACGTAATTTTTTTAAAAAAATAAATAATTTAAAATTTACATAAAAATTTAATTGTTAATAATAAATTTAAATTTTAAAAAATACGTAAAACTTGCACATTTTAAGATTGGATCAAATGTTTCTCTATTTTCTTTTATAAGCTAACAAATGAATGAAGTAACTTGGAAAAGACATTTTGTAAGTATAGTAAACAAACAAAGCCTTGACCACTTGAGTAAAAAATGTTCCCAAACTTCACATTAAGATGGAGCCTACATATGGTGCTGAGGACGAGACATCCATCATTTTCAGTCGGTATCGTTTCTGGTTTCTCAGCAGGTAAGGACGAAGATCAGTGGGATTTGGGTAGTAAGAGTCAAGACAGACGCGTACACCTTAAGAAATTAGTAAAATTTATAAAATCCCAATTAATAGACACATGATACATAATTATCCCAGGTAGCAAAATAATGGTACTTGGTCCACCGAAATCTGTAGGTTTCTTATCATATCCACATTAATAAATATTAGTATATATAGACCATACCCAAAATAATTCATGTATGATATAGAATAAAATAAAAACAATATCTCATAAAGTAACTCTACAGTTGTTAAAAATAGATTTTTTATAGCACAATTATTAGCCCCCACATAAATTTAAGTATGGTTTGTTTTCACAAATAATCTCATCTCATCTTATATGATTTCATCATTACTATTTTTTTAAATTCTCATACAAAATAAAATAAATAATTTAACTTTTTCAAATTTCAAAACAATTTTTTTAAATTCCCAAACAAAACTAATATTAAAAATATAGATTATAATAATATTTTATTCAATATATAACTTTTATCTTATTTCATCTCATCTTATTTATGAAAACAAACCAGACATTAACTTGGGTATTCGATGTCTTGTATATTACAAATTTCAAATACTTCAAGAGTAATATTGCCACTGATTTTTGTTTTTTGTTTTAAGAAACTTAATATCTAAATGCATACTTATAATTAGGTATATTAGAGTCATATTTTAATTGTTGTAAATAAAATTTTCTCACTTCGTTTGGTTGCGTTTGGATTTTGAATTAAGTTGAGATGAGTTGAGTTTATTATGAATAGTAATGAATTGAGATGATAAAATAAATTTTGTTAGAATCCATTTAAGATGAATAAAATGTACTAGATGTTAAAATGAGTTAAGTTATATATTTATGAAAATTTGAAAAGGGTTATGGGTTCCACGTGTAAAAGTGTGGAGTTGAAAAAAATTGTAGATCTCACGTGTAAAAATGTGTTGAATTGAAAAAAATTGTGAATCTTATGGTAAGAATGTTTTAAGTTGAGATGAATTTAGTAATTTGATAATTGAGTATTTCAATCATAGTTTTGAATTCCATTCCATTCCGTTTCGACTGGAACAACCGAAATTTTCTGTTTCGGTGTAGTATCCAGTGAACTATACCCCTTTGTTCCGTTTTGCTTCAAATTCCGGTCCATTCCGGTTTGTTCGGGCTATTCTGGCCAAATTTCAGTTGTTTCGGTCAAAATTTTGGCCATTTTGATCTCTATTTTGTTTTGGACTATTTTTATCATTTTCTTGTATTTGAATGACATTTTTTATAAATTTTAAATAAAATGATATTTAATTAATTCTAGAATATAAAATATATTTATATACTTTGTAATTTTAAATGTCTTTTTTTTTTTTTTAAATATTTTATTTATTATCTAATTTTATTTTTTTTTATTTCTGTGTCTCAACTCAAGCTTGTATTTTTTAACTTATATTCATTTCATAAATCTTTAATTCTTTCAATATGTACACATATATATAATACACACTTGCATATATATATATATATATATATATATATATATCTATTTATTTTATTAGTTGTTAGTTATATATACATATAAATATTTAGATCTAATATATAATTAATTTCGAAACAACATATCAAAATAGGTCGATATCGTAATATTTTGTTTCAATGTTTCAATCGTTTCAATTAGAACGAAATTCAAAATTTTGATTTGAATATTAGACCACGTTTAAAATTAAACTAAACTAAATTAGATTCAATGTATTCTAACTAGTCTGACTAGCGGTTAGAAGACTAATATGACACTCTCAACACATTATCAAAATGATAAAACCTCTTATTAAGTTGTGATAAGGACAATGTTACGATCACAATTGGGACTCCCGACTAGGATCTCACCAGAGTATTTGAAAACTTATATTTATATATAATATATATATATATATATATATATCATTTTTAATATTTTTTTAAATTCACAATATCATTAAAAGACAAGACTGACTTAGTCGTTAAATAATAAAAAAAATCCAGTCGAAAGTGACTTTAGAGTGTGATTTTGATAAATGACTTTACCAGTTTTCTTGTGATAAATTTGATAATATCATCACGAAAAATAATATGAATAGGTTTTGAAGTGTGCTGCGTCCATCTCTTATATCTGAAAGAAAGAAACTTTTCATAATTCTTTTTTTTGTTATTATTATTTTTCATCATTCATGACGTTTAGAAATAAAATATAATAACGAATTTTTAATTATCTAATACTATATTATAAAATGATGGAAGGATAAATAATATTACTCCCTAAATTTATATTTAATATTATTCTATAAAAAGTGATATAATTATGAAAACATTTCATAAAAATAAATTTATAAATTAATCAAATTTCATACAATACGTTATATTTATTTATAATGAAAATAACTTTCTTTCCCAATGTCTATTGAAAATGCTGTTACCTTACGAATAAGCTTGGAAGGGAGACCAGATGCCATGTTTGCACGACACTAGTCCCTAGGTAGGGTGAAATTAGTAAATTACTGTAGTCGAGTGGCCGTTAATATTTAGGTACCACACATTAAAAATAAGAGAAATATTGCTTTAGGTAGAACATGGCTGGTGCAAATGCAAGCCGTTGATGCTAGCAGGCTCAAGTTGTCTGTTATATATTGATGTGACGGACTAACTAATTCTGGCGGTTGGGGCCCTTCTGCATATGAGCCTTCAAGACTAAGAAACCTAATAGAATGGCGTGGCATATCCATCTGACACATGTCACTTCAATCGGTGTCTACAATTTGGATTCTCACGTCGGTTCTCTTTTTTGTTCTCTTTGGGTTGGGTCGAGATTCCTGGACATTTCTGAATCACCATAAAAGCATTATTATGGGCTGGGTGGAAAGCCTTCTGGACCAGTCCTGATACAAATGTTGGGCCTAAATTCTCAACAAAATAGTCCGAATAGTTAAAACTTAAAAGCCTCCAAGATAGAAGAGTTTTCTTCAAATAAACCATTAAAATATTTTAAATCATAATCTAAGCAGCTGACTAAGGAAGAAAGTCTACTACGGCTGTTAAGAATTTGGAGAAGCCCAAACGAGCATCCCAAAAACTTGTATACACACTTGACACATTATCTATACATGATGATATACACATACATGCATGCATGTATGTACAACCAATGTGTCCTAAATGTATGTATCCATCCACCATGCACCATTACATCGACATCCCCGGCCTGGACCCCACAATACTATTCTTTTTTTTTTCTTTTAATTTTTTTGCTTAGCACATTTTTTCCTCAGCAGAGCGCGGGAACAGTCACAGACTTTTTTTGTCTCGAGTTACCGCGCGATGCATGCATCCATTGTCAAATGTGTGACGTGTCGGCCTTCATCCGCACCGAACATCTATCTCATTAAAAAGGTTTCTGAAGGTACATGAATATATCCTGCAACGGCGACATCTGATTATTACTCTGGAATTGCGAACCGAACCCGCCGTCGATGGTGGTATCGATGCCATTAAACGGGAACTCCAGGGCCTTTTCCCAGTACTTAGGCTCGCTTTGCACCTCGCACGCGAACTCCGGCGACACCACTTGCTCCGAACAGCTCGAGTCCGTGTGCAGCCTCGGCACAGAATCCGACGTGTCGTAGTACATGTAATCATTCGCCTTCTCCGTATGCGCCGGAAGGATCGCCGGTGCGGTCCCTCCGACGGTCAGATTCTCGGGCTTCTTGTCCTCCATTTCCTGGTCGTTCATCATCATAATCTTCTTGTTGTCGATAGCGGCCTGCTGCTGTTGTTTCTCGATACTGCCCTTCTTGTTGTATATGCGGCAAAGAACCCAATCGTCCAGCTGTCAAAATCAGAACCGTTAGCATCATATATCATCAAGATCAGGATTAGGCTTAATATCTCATGATTCTCATATGATGTCAGATAGAGATAAGAGGGCATATTTTTCCTTTTTCCCTAATTGTATTAAGTTAGTTTGACAAAAGTTTCTACGGGGTCCATCTCTACCGTCCATTTCAAGCATTACATAGCCACCAAATTTGAACAGAACAGGGACAGACGAGACCCATCTGGCATTCAGCGTTATGACTATATGGCAATATGGTCATTTAATACCAGGGCCGTAAACTTATCATGCATCGAAATGTCCGTTTTATCCCTATCGATTTATAGAGAACCGTGAACGTTGGTTCTGGAAGTTATGGTATACCCTTAAGCTGTTCTTCTTGCGAGCGGAGCGATCCACATCTAGCCGGTACTCGTGCATAATCCAATTCGTTTTCTCTCCTCTCGGTGCTTTGCCGGAGTAAAACACAAGAGCCTTCTTGATCCCGACTGGCTTCGGATGCCCTATCGGCTTATCGGCACCGGTCGCCTTCCAGTAGCCGGTCCCGGCCGCTCGGTTCGGCCTTGAGCCGTTCGGGTACTTCCGGTCCCTAGGCGAAAAGAAGTACCACTCTTTTTCTCCATACAACGCCATACCTATAAATTTCCACCAAGCACCAGAAATTTAGAAAATAAATAAAACAAGCCAAATAGGTTAAACACAAATAAATCGGAAAAATAATATATATATATACCGGGAAGTTCCCAAGGATCGTATTTGTAGAGGTCGATTTCGGCGATAATCGGTACAGCGATTGGCTGCGAAGCGCATTTCCGGCAGAGGTAGTGCATCACGAGCTCTTCGTCCGTCGGGTGGAACCTGAAGCCCGGCGGTAACTGTAACTCCGACGTCATTTTCGGTCTTTTGAGAACGACTTCTTAATTCTTCTTCTTGCAACTGCGGGGTTTAGACTTCGACGGCGCTTGAAACTTATAACCAAAGGGAGAGAAATGAATATATAGGGAAGTGGGGGGACACGTGTCGAGAACTGCCTGTGGGTTCTAGAAAACACGTGGGCGATAATATTTTTCTTTTATTTTTTATTTTTTTCATGCGCGCTATGTATGTGTGGGTATTTAGCGTTTGGTGTTGAACGCAGCCGGGACACGTGTCGAAATAAGAAACCAAGTGCGTGCGTGGCGATTACCCACATGGAGGTGATTTTGTCACTGCTTACGTATTGTGTTTTGGACTGATTATAGAGTCGGTCGGGGCCCACTTTTCCCTGGGACCCCCCGTGTGGGTTGTTTTCTTTTTCTCGGTGCTTGGGAGTCGACAGTTCAACGGTGGGATCAGGCCTACACGTCAGCCTGAGCTGCTACCACGTGTGTCGCACGCGACAAGAACCTATGTTAATAAAGTCAAATTTTAAAATACTTTTTCAATGCAAATTATGTTATTTTTTTTGTGTAATTTTTTATAATTTTTTACTATTTTCCTTTTTTAGATATTTTTGACTCTGTTTTATATTTTCTAGCTATTATTTTGTGAACATGGCTGCTTTCTCGATTTGATCAGACATTAATATTTTGCTAATAAATTCACGTCAATGTCCAAAACGTTATTCAAAGATCATTCTTGGCATAAAAAGTAAGTATTGTTATAGGGCAGTTAAACATGAGTAACAGACAACCGAATCTAATATATATATTATTTATGTGAAAACTTATCACATTATAAGCTGACGTAAAACACACAAAAAACTTGTATTATATTTTTTTTAATAGATATAAATGATCTTATAATAAAGTTATCTATATATACACTGATTTGTAAGTAATATTTTCAATATTATTGTTGTGAAGGTACTGATTAATTCATTGAAATGAAATATTTCAGTATCAATATCATTTCGTATATCATTTTAAAATAATTTATAGACAAATAAAATATATATATCAATTATATTTTAAAATAATAGTTACTATATGAATAAATTATATATAAATATATATAATTAATTTAGATTGAATTGAGATAAAAAAAAAATAACAAAAAAGGAGTGAAAGGCTGAAATCCAACATAATTGAAACACAAATATCGATCAGTATCGACTAATATTTCAATCAAAATATTTTTGTACTGGTCGATACGGTTGATATTTCGACTAATACAAAATGCGCGCAGTTTTATTTAATATCGAACAATCGATCGGTATGATATATTTTAACTATACCAGTTGATATAGTATGAAATTCAAAATTATGCCCGTAAGTACCATAAATCTCAATTAAAGAATCAAAGTCTTCTCACTTGCAAGGCTAATTGGCAATAGGCAGTATGCAATTAACCTTGTAAAAGCACAACAAGCTGGTACGTACATAGCATGGTGAGAATCTACCCGTCCATGCACTTGAGTAGTGAGTACGTTACATGTACTTATGTTTTGTTTATAATTTTATTTATAGGATTTGTTTTGTTTATAATTTTATTTATAGGATTTGTTTTATTAGTTTTCTTTTAAAATTTAAATTGTATGATTTTTAACATACAAATAACTGTTATGTGAAGAATAATTTTTTTTAAATACATTTAGTATTTTTCATAATTTATCTTCACATTATATATACTTGATAGTTGATACATATAAAGTAAAAACTAACGATGTTGGAACACTAAATCGCTTATTTTTTTTTCAAATCTTGTCCTCATTTTCACATATTTTGCACATCTCTCTCTCATGCATCGGCCTCTATCTCTTTCGTCCCATGTTGATGTCATTGTTGTCACAACCATGACGGCGGCTTGTATGTATATATTGATCTCTTTATCCTCCTTGAAAGTCGAAATCTTAAACTTTAAATTTTAATCATTATAAAAAAATTATTTATTTGTAGTCTAATTATTTCTTATTAAAATAATTATTTTTTATTAAAATATGTCTGTTTTTATTTTAAATAATCATCTTTATTATAATTAATCTCTCACACCACAAATTATTTGTTAATGTACAAATTGAAGCTCACACAAGCTCTCTAAAATCCTAATTAGTCAAGTTCTCTCGAATGATATTCACCACCTAATTTATTTGTACGTTCTTTCAGTGGAGATGATTTTAATTTGTTGAAATTAGTTTGTGAATGTGTGGAATTGTGAAGTTTTGTCACCTAATCGTCTTTATAACAATATCATGTATTATATATTTATTATTTATACAAAAAAATTTACATTTTGTATTTTATAGTGTTATTTAAAATTTAAAAGTACGTGGTATATAGCTCCATTTTTCAAATAAAAAGATCTGAAGTCGAGTACTAATTCCATTACACGTCAATATTAAAAACAATTAGGTAAACAAATAAACATGTAATAATTAGGCGTTGGACGTACGTTAGATATGTGTCAGAGTGTGAACCTCTTGCATGAGGCCTGAGGGGATAAGGACCAGAGGAAGGTACTAGGCAAGCGCCACAACCGCCAAAATAACACTCTTAGAGACTTTTAAAGAAAACCCACTGAAATTAAAAACTAATATATTTTTATATATATAATATTTATTTATTTAAGCGTGGACTTGGGAATCTTACCACAGTCAAATATTCTGAGTTCGCATGACGGCCCAATCACGTTGCGCCACCGCCGCGACGTGGTTTCGGAGAAACTTCCTGATGAATACCAACCACGTCATCCATGACAAAATAGTGTCGGCCAAGGCCTTAATCTTTGACACGAGCGCGCACAATGACACGTAAGGTACCTTAGGTAACCTAATCAAGACTCCAGCTTGTATGTTCTTGAATGACCATATTCAACAGTCAAAAAGACAACAAAAAAAAAGAAAAAAAGAATGACCATATTCAACTCTACGCTGACACGTGGCATGATTTAGATCGCTCAAATAACATAGTATTAAGCATGTACACAACGTTTAGGCATGCATGTGAAAATAATATTAGTGTTTTAAATATTTATGGTCCGATCGACCTAATTATCATAATTATATCTTGATTTGATTGGTCAATACAATTTACAAAAAATAAATAGCCGTCAGTCTACATTATTGTGGACCCTCACAATGTCTTAATTACCTCCGATGATTTCTTGAGGGAACGGAAATCAAATCACGGTGTTTTTTCGTCTTAGAAGAAGTCAATGAATGGACGGCTGAGATCAGCCATGACATGTTTTGTTTGAGAGTGATGGTCAAAAGGTCATTGATACTATATATGGTCCTTGTAAGAATGAGATGTTATAATGTTTAACAAATAAATACCGGCCGTCACTATATATCACCATTAAATTGTCAAAAAACATGTCTTCTTAAATTTGTTTAAGGGAGATTAAAATAATTAATTATTTAAAAAAAAATTTAGTACTCAACATTTTATTAAAAAACCCTTATTTATGATAGGAGAATATCGTGATAAAAATTTTAGATATCTCAAGAATATATTATAAAAAAATAGTTTTTTATGATTAATTATAATTTGCGACGAAAAATTTTTTGTGATTCATTTTGACTGTAAATAATTATTTTGTTAAAATTATCTGACTATAAATAAACATTTTATTTTTAAAGTTGATTGGATTAGTGATAACCATTTAAATGACCTGCCCATGAGTTGTGGGATATGCCATGTATATATGAATTAACATGTTCAAGAAATGTGGATCACAAGTACCCCACGTGACCAATAGCCAGCCTATATATTGGTGTAGCCGAAAGCTATATTAATTTGACATCAAATCTTGAAAAAAGGTTTTAAGGGTTTAAATCAGCTCACAAGTATTAATCACATGATATATAGATCATTTGGTCGATTCTTGATGTTCTACCGCATCAATTCTTTAAAAATTGGATGGATTCTTTTGCACAACTCCAGTCAAACTCATGAAAGGGAAACCATGCATGCATGAATACAAGCATATATATATGTAATCAATTCAATAGTAGTCATCTTTATTTTGGCATTTTTAGTGGAAATTTTATTTGAAGCTTTCATATTTATTCCATTCATTTTTCTCAATATATATATATATATATATATTTATTTATTTATTTATCGATTTATCGTGGGGTAATCGATATTGAAGTTAGAGGAAATTAAGAACATTCTAATGATCAATGGGTTAGGTAAAAAAACTCATGGTTTTGTAAAATTTTGAACAAAATAGCTCAATATAATCCATCCAATGGATATGTATTTTATAACTAAGTACATACATATTATTACAGTACCACCTTTATATCTATGAAGAAAAAATATTTGGAGCATCCAATATTCATTGCACATACTCATATAAACAATGCATATGTACTATTTACATGTACTGTTCATATGAGTGTATACAATGAATATTGGATTCTTTCTAGCATTGTTTATCTATGAAATACTATTCACACTTGTATAAATATTTAATTCATTTCTTTCTCTACTTTTTACTATTATTTATTTCTTTATCTACTTTTTATTTTGTTTGAAATGATTAAAAATATTAAAAAGTATAATATTTAAATAATATAAAAAAGAGATAAACTAATGTATGACGTATTGTAAAAGTCAATTTGTAAAATAAAAAAAAGAAATTTTGGTAATGTATTTTAAAAGATTATATGATTAAGACTATCATTGAGAATGCTCTGAAGAGTAGTATTACATATATATATATATAGGTATATCAGCACGATGGTCATTATATAAATAAAATTGTAAAAATAATTAAGAATATGCAGATTATTTTGGAGAAAAATAGAAAGAATTCGTTTATATAATATAGAGCACCAAATACCTTTATTCCATTTAGAAATAAATTAAAACCCCATATGTCAAGATTCTACAACTTTATACATTATGCAGCATGCAATTACTTTATGATCATCGTCATCATCTGGCCATTGAAATGTCTATCAGAAGCCACTGGATTATATAAATAATTAAATAACACTTAATTCAAAATTCAAAATTAGGGATCACCAAATTAAACCCAGGGGCAGGTCGAGGATTACTCTTTTTCTTTGCGGGATTATGAAACATTTAGAATATATAGTAATCAATAATATTCCTGTCCAGAAAAAGGCCAGTGGGGTTTGGCAATTAAGACTTTTATTCCAAAATTTGGAAAAGAAACCTGTCCAAATGAACTGAACATCTCACTTTTCTTTGTTCTATCTTTTGTCATTTTTGACTATATATATAACTTATGCGGGTGGAAGTAGTAATTGAGGTTGTTTAGCCGCCAATTAGTCCAATAATTTCTTTGTTGTCGACACCATTCTCCAAGGTGGTCTTAAACATCAGTCCAAAATTAGCTGATTATCACGTTGATAATGGTGGGACAAAGTTTCATTTTCTGCGGTGAGAGGAGTACTTTTTCTTTGCCTTTTACTTAAGCTAATAATTAATTATATTTGTTGTTGGTTTTTTTCTATATGCGACAAAACCCATGTTATATATTATATCCGCATGCATGCATGCACTAAATACAAAGGCATCATTCCTCTCCCACTCTAGCTAGCAACTTTGGTATATTTTAAGGTTGGGTGTATTGAAAAGAAGAGAACCATGTCCAATAATATTTCTTGAACCCACGTTTGTAAAAGGCACACATGATGGGTAGGCATGCACATATTATATCCTATAAAGATCATGTCTCACTAAAACCCCTCTCTCTCTCTCTGTATATATATATATATATATATAATATTTTAATTATAAGAGACTTACAAAAAACTAGTAAATCCACAAAATGATATAGTTTGATGTAATACGTCGAATTATAAAATTATTTTCATTATAATATAAATCTAACATATTTCATAAAGTTATATCAGTTTGTAAGTTTAATTTGTATAATTTTTTTATTAGTTTGTAATATATTAATCCAACATAAAAAGGGACTAAACTAAACTGAAAAATGATAACATTTAGTATATGGGTTGATCTTGTGATTTAACTAAGGATGATGATGAAAGGCATGCATGCATGCGTGTGCACAACATGGAAATGCACTATCTTTTGATATAAACAAATAACTTATACAATACTTTACCTAAAACTCAATTATAATTATTGGTCGATGAAACTCAGATTCAAAGAAAATATTGATTCTAGCTACAAAGAAAAATACAATCCAAAGCTACTCATGATCCTTCCGGAGCTAGCTGGGGCAGGTGTATCCTAAAGGTGGCACAATGAATTTCTTTGTTGCTTTTTAAATGCCAAAATATTATTGGCCAGGCTCTTTTATATATGTTTTGTTGTTTTGCAGTTTTTGTTCTTATATGACATATATGCACATAGGTAACCTACAAATTCACGTTGATCAGACACCTTTCAATTTGGCAAAAGCAACCATAGCATTATCATGATTCATGAGTACCCTTTTGATCAGTTTTTTATATCTTAGCTTTTATACAGATGCCACCAATAAATATATATATATATATATATATATATATATATATATATTCCTTTGAAACTGCTGCTTTATATATATATATATAGCACGATCACAGCCTACAATAATGCTCAAACAAGCTGAATTAAAAAAAAAATACAAAAAAAAAATACAAAAAACAAAATTACAATGCATGCTTTCCCTTAATTTTATTAATGTATACTCACAAGATCCAAAACAAAAGATCATGATGAAAGAGTAGAATAATATATATAGTCACGCAAATGGTTCTGGTACTTTGTGTTTCTTTTCTTTTCTTTTGTGATCTTTTTAATTTCTTGGTTATGAATATAATATATAGTTTCTAACCCTATAAGATCAACAAGATGCTTGTGCACAAAGCACAAATGTGCATACATGCATGAATAATATTTGATGTAACTCGAATCTAAAAAGATGATCCTAACCTAGAAACATATTAATGATCAAGATGATCTCCTAGCTAGTGCAGGTCACATATGTATCCTAAAGTGGCACAATCAATTTTTTTCTTTCATAAATCTTTAATCCCCAAATTAAGGAAGAAATTTCTGATCAGCTCTTCATATGTATATTTTTTTTTTGTCTAGCTGTGCTTATGACTTACAAGTTAATGTCCTTAAGATACTCCTTTCATTTCCTATTGGCAAAAAGCTAGCATATTTAGCACGACTTTGCCAAATTTGAATAGTTTTATATTTACATATGGGGATCCTGACTGGAATCCTGTCCACTATATATATTTTTCATGTATTTTTTTAACATTTTCAAATGTTTTTTTTTTTTAAAAAGTCATATTATTAGTAAAATATTTAATCTTGAAGTAAAAAAAAAAAAAAAAATCATTGGATGGGATCTTGGTCGGGTCGGGAATATCAAGGAGTAAGAGTGATATTTCTCGCAAAATTTTACATTTCCCCTTTTGTGTGTGTCTATATATATATATATATATATATATATATATTTTTTTTCTTGTATTCTTTTGGGAATTTAGTGGACATCGAGATTGAGGGAGATTGAGGGAGATCATCGATGCTCATGCATGCAACAAATTAGAGAACTGTGTTTGTGCATTTGAATCCTTGATATATATTAGTTCTATTTATTTGTTCCACTAATCCATGCATTCATGAAATGCTATCAAACAAATCTTGAACCATAACAATCTTTACAGTGCAAATACAATATTACAATTAAAGAACTAGAGCTAGGTTGTCTTAGCTATATTGAGTGGTGAAACTTCTGTGCTGCATATTGGACAAATCTTCTTAACTTGAAGCCATTTGCTTATACACTCTTCATGATATGGATGTTCACAATGAAGAGCAACTAGGGTTTCACCTTCTTCATACTCAACTTGACAAACAACACACCGATCAATGTCGGTTTTGATCTCCATAGACTGATACTTGTAGGCACTTAAGCACGTAGGGATTTCGTTCACCGATAAGCCTCTCTTCTCTTCTCCTATAATCTCTCCTAGTGCTATCATATCCTCATAAGATAGTTCATCTATGTCCAAACCATCATCTTCATCCATTTCTTCATCATTGTTGCTATCATCCTCCTCGAGGAACTCAAGTTCGGTGATATTGGGGTATAACTCAATATCATCTTCATCATCATAACTATTAGAAAAATCATTTTCTTCATCTTCTTCTTCATCCTCTTCACTCGTAGTTTCAATGATCGGGGGCACTGCAAAGGCTCTCTCCTGCTCCTGCAAAGTGATTGCTAAAGCAAAATCCGAGTGAACTTGTTCAAGCGGGGTGAAGGGGACGGTTCTCTCGGAACGGTCTTCGGTCTCCTCCTCTTTCTCCATCGAAAGTACAGATCAATATCTTCTAGCAACGTGTAAAACAGATCCATTCACTTGGGTTTATATGAGGGGGATGAAAAGGGTCATGACCTAAAGTTAGTTCCTTGGAAACAAGACAACTTCCATGGCAAGCAATGGGAAACCATCTCTTTTCAATTTCAACATTCCAGATTCCTACTTCAAATTCTAATGTTACCTTAAAAGCCTGAACGGAAGTCCAAAAGCTGGGGTTTTAGCTTTCTTTAGGAAGAGGGCAGCTTTCCAGCTGCAAAGAGATCGAAGTTTATATATATATTATATATATATATATATATTAACTTATTCCAGAATTCAAACTCTTAACCAGGATATGTTGGAGCTCCTTGCGTCACTTATGGGCAATCCCCAATCCACCAGTAGTCCAAGGGTGTTTAAGGATTATGCATCAGCAAATGCCAAATATGTACGAATCTGTTTGCATGAAGTTGCGAAGCAAATCAAAAGGAGATTTTTATGTGAATCTGAATCTGCCATGGACGGAACTTGAAAAAGAATAACATCATACCAATAGATATATAAGAGATAACTATCTCCTTGATATATACCCACAGATTAACGAATACAAAACTGCTGCTTTGGATGAACAAATGAGGGCTGTAGGCTGTCAAGTAGTAGGAGTCATTCAGCACAAAACAACTCAACAGCCCAACTCAACATACTTTCTTAGTCTAAACTCTATGTATTTTGGATTGTCATCATAGGTTCATAGCAAAATATTTTTCTGCAGCCGAAGAAAGTGTGCAGATAATGGATTTAGAAGGAGATTGAAGAAGAAAAGATAGAACCCTGGTCTCATCCATAATTTCTCCCCTTGTACACAAAATTTGATGTCTTGGTCACCCTATAGAATTCTGCCATGTATGGCCTGCGGCTGGCATGATTCCCATGCTTTATGGGATTCTAATTTTTCTCTGCCACCATGAATGGAGCACCTCTGTAAAACATGGACATATATATAATAGTTCCGAATTAAGATCTTTTATCTCATGGCAGCCTGTGATCCTGTTTCCTTAAGAAACTACAATTATTTCTCAATTTAAAAAAGTCACGGTAGGGGAATAAATAGAAATTTAAGAATGACTAGAAAGTTTGGCATGACACTTGAGGCCTAATAGACTGTCCAGACTCCAAGTCCTCAAAGACTGTCCAATCGCAGGGCAGGAATGACTTTGAGGCTCTTAAATTATAACACCGATATATAATGACTGACCTGACCGGAAATTCCAAATTATATATAGCATGCAAAAGTGTTTATTAAGACTGAACTTCCACTCTCCCCGTAGGTTTATTTTTTTTATTTCCTTTCCTATTTGGCAAGAAACATTAGAATGAGATCCTTCAACTTTCAGAACCTGAAAACAAAACTAAAATCTCAAATGATGAAATTAGTAGAGAAGACTCATACATATTAACCACACCAGCATTTTTACCATCTGATCTGCTAGAGTACACCCTAGCTAGTAACTTCAGTGAATCAGAAATGAAGACATTACAAAACTATCAGATATACCTCATAAAACAGAACCTGGGTGTAAAATAAATATATAAAAGCAAGTGCCTCAGAAAATTTCAACAGCTTTCTAACCAAAATATGAAACAAAACCACATTTGAATTCCAGGCATTTCATCAGAACGATAACAGTTACTGTTCTCTAACCCATCAATTACAAGTGTTAAGGAGATATTACTCATCAGTAACTGCAAGGTACATAAACATGAAAAGACGTAGGTTAATCCATCCTTCCCTTCAAGATCCTCTCCTTTACTTCAGTTGGTGTTCTGTTACAATGAGAAAAAACATGTCAAAATGTTACGAAGTACCCTTCTATAAATGGGAGAATATATGACCCTATATATATATCTTACTAATGGGAGATTTCTGAAAGTGCAGAGCAAGAAATTGAAGCTAAGCATAAAAATAGAAAGTAGAGGAACTGAACAAAGACGAAGATTACTGTAACTAACAGCACAACAAAGGACAAAAAAGAAAAAAAAAAAAAGGTTTTCCAAGATGGTGTAGAAAATGCTAACTGGACTAGACAGTTCAAAAGAAATTATTCCCAGGAAGCAAGTTTTAAGAAGGAAAGGCATAAAGGGTTTACACTACATAGACATGCCCTCCCCATCCACTCAAACAGTCTCGATCAACTGATGATAGCAGTGCTTGGGAGATGGTCTCAAACAATTCCTCTGCTTCCTGGGTAGACACAAAGCAAAGAGTTATCAAACTTGAACTAGAATGGCTCTTTTTTATACAAGTAATATAAAATTTTATTGAAAATAAGAGAACAGGCATTGCCCAATTACACAGGGAGTACACAAACTTGGACTAGAATATTAAACAAAAAATTAGTGAAAATTACTTCATTCAGCAGTCAGAGCAGCAAATAAAAGCACAATGATTTCTACATGAAAATCAAGTACTCATTCTGACAATAAAATTAGACCAACAAACGGGTATGTGCATCTTAATTATCCATTCCTCTATGATACAATAAATCATGCTCATACAGGGTGCTCTCATCAAGGTAGATTATTCTGGTTATTCTAATATTCGTATTTTGAACATATAAAATATTAAGGCGATATTAGGCATAAAAATCTCTATGAAGTAGCTACTCATAATCTAGACATGCAAGGGTTATCCAGTTTTCAATTGAATTTAACTTCGTACCAAAATAGTAAGTCAAGAGTTCAATAGAGGAACTAACCATGTCAGGTTTGAACATCGCCTCACAAGCACCATAGAGAGATTCTGATGCAGTGCCAGCAACAACAAAATCTTTAGCTAGTTCCCTGTACATAATCAACAGGATAGAAAATTCAGAATTACACTTGAAACCTTTGTATCAATCAAATTTATCTAAAGTTTAGAAAAGAAAAAGAAAATTACTTGGCTCCGATTGAATCCATAGTGCAAATGAATGGCTTGTCTTCATCTCCCAATCCAGCAATAACAGGCTGACAGAAGTATGGACCAAACCTACAAAGCAAAAAGAGAAATCACACTGATATTTAGCTCATGTGTAGTGACTCGTAATAGGTTCTTAGTTCTACAGCAGAAACAGCATGGGAGGGGTAGTTGGAGCCTGCACATGCACAATTGGCACATGTAAAATAATCTTGGACTGCCCTAAGATGTAAAGATTTTAGTGAGGTTCCATTCATCTCAGTAATTATCAAATACACTTCAAAACACATAATAGGTTTAAGGTTTTTTCAGATATAGAACTTTGACACAATATCCACACTGACACTATAGGTTGCTGTACGTGTAAGATCCCATCTTTCACCATTCTTATACTACAAAACTGAAATGTTTTAAACTGTAATGAATTCAAAACCATTCAAGAGCTAACTATCGTCAACTGATCTTTTTAAGGATAATTTTATTAACGAGCAAAAAGGTACTATCCAAGTACACAGGAAGTATATAGTAGATACATTTAGGTGGTATACTTAAATTTGAAACTGCTCCATCTTTATTCTTTTTATATTTGAAAATTCAAATTGCAAAAGGGAAGAATAAAAGAAAAAAAAAAAAAGAGTAATCTGTATGCTGTGTAGCAGCAGGTTATAGATGCCGGGCATAAATTTATTCAAGTCTTAGTTGAGGATATGAAATTTTATACCTCAATTTTTTTTTTTTAGAAGTAAAAGTAGACTTTTATTGATTGAAAAAGGCATAGCCCAAGTACACAAGGAAAATACACAAAATATGCCCTAGAACCACTAAGCACTAGTGAGGGAATGTCATACTCTAAATTTTTTTTCATACCCCAAATTTAACAGAAAAGGTGAAGAAAAAGGGAATGTCATACTCTAAATTCTATACAATAAATGGGTTATAAGGTGTCAGGAGGAGAAACTAAATCGGGTTTTCTTGCTCCACTCAAGGAAGATCAAGTACATGGCATAGATGAACAAAGCCATTCTTACGACTTGAACAATTAGTTGAATCGTATAATTCATAAAGGGAAGTAATTTTCAAATTTTTTCTATTAATTTTTATTAGTCACTTACAAATTACGATTTCATTTGAATTTGGAGATGAGATGAGTTGAAATGAGTTTAGTTTATTTTTTAATATTATTACTTTAGAATTTGAAAAAGTTGAATTAGAACTTAAAAAATGTATATTGAAATTTGAAAATGTGTATAAGAATTTATGTTTTGTATGGGAAATTAAAAAAAAAATAATAATGAAATGAAAAATGAGTTGGGGAGAATTTTAAGTCTCAACCGGGCTAAGAATTGTCGCCGCCAAGCCCATATGAAGAATACACAATTCTAGAGAACTAATTTAGCACCAAAAACCCCAATGGTAGTTCCAAAAACAAAAATTTTCGTTGTAATAAAATTAAAAGCCTAAATTTACCTTTTCTCATAAAGAAGAGCAGAGACCATGTTTGCAAAAGTTTCGGGCTTCATGTCTCTCTCTTCACGAAGCTGATAAAGCTTGTGCCGGAACACCAGTCGTTGATACCTATTCATCAAGCCCACCCAAAATGATTGGATACTTAATACAATGACCAACAAATTGAACTGTGGAGAAAGAAGGGGGGAAGGGAAGAGCAATAAGTGGAGTCGCTACAGAGTCTGGGCGTCCGTGGCGAGTCCGGAGAGACCGAGGAATAATCGATCATGAATTCTATAAATCCTTTGGAAATCGGTGGCGATGGTCTGCAGCTGAACGCCGAGCCTGCGGTCGCTGGCAATGGCGAAGCAGTTCTTTCCCACCATCGCAATGAGAGCAGATCCATTGTACTCAAATATCTGGGCCACGAAGATTAAAAGAAAGTAAGTCGCAGATGTAACACATACATGCACACAAACGATTATATACATATGTGCAATTGCAATTATAGAGTGAGTTGGGTTTCAGACTGGTACAAAGCAAGATGAACAGCGAGTGAGAAATTCTTACAGACATGATTAGGGTTATCAAATTACAAAATGTGAGTGTACGCGAGAGAGCAAGATGAACTTGGAGGAGGAGAAGGAGGACTTAGCGAAGAAGAAGGCTATTGCTTGGGGTTTACTCCACTCAAAAGTCTCAGAGAGCTCACTCCTTTTGTTCTTCACGGAGATATTCGCGTGGGCACAAATTTCCCTGTTAGGACGAAGCCCATGATACCAACTAGTTGGGCTTTTTCTTGGACCAAAATTCCGAGTCAACGACCCCAAGTTTCATTATGAATCTTTTTAAAGAGCATTTAATTTAGAATTAATATTTTGAATACCGTACCAGTAAGTGTATCGATTAAAATACTGAAATAAAATATTTTAGTATTGGTATCATTTTGAAATAGTCTATACATAAAAAAAATTATATATATAAATATATATAAATTATATTTTAAAATAATAGTCAATATATGAATAAATTATATATATAAATATATGTAAATAATTTAGTCTAAATTAAGATTAAAAAAAAGAGCAAGAAATTAAAAAAAAAAGTAAAATCCTGAAATCCGGTACAAGCCAGTATAATGGCTAGTACGATCGAAATACTAGATAGTATGACCAAAATTTGAGTCAGTACGAAACAGACCTAATTTTTGTACCGACCACCGCTACAGTACGATACGTACTGGTCGATATGGTACAAAATTTAAAACTATGCTTGGAACACTTATCTTATCTAAGTCAAAATTTTGAACAAAAAAGAAGAATTCTATTTTCAAATTTGTATTAGCGGTATATAAAGTACATTTAATAAAATGCTTACACGATATAATTTAATTTGAAAGATATTTAAAACCTAAATCTTATAACTCAAAATTTAACATTTAGATAATGTTGATAGTGTGCTCCATTTATCGGCGTAAAAATAGAATAACTTAGAGCACTTGTATTAGATTAGTCAAAAGTTTTTTTCAAATAGTACAACTTTGCATAAATATTATAAAAAAAAAGTGTCATGTTTGATCAAAAATGAGAAAAAAAATGTAGGAAAATGTAATAAAGTTACTTTTTGTTTTAAAAAGTGAATAGTAAAACATTAAAACTCTTCAAATAGAAAACTTTTGACTAATCTAATGACAGTGCTCTTATGGGAGTTGCATTGGGAACAAGTCCCATTAGGCTTCTTTTTTTTTTACATTAATTTTTTCATACTTTTAAGTATTTTTAGAAAAAAGAAAAAGAAATTATAATATTCTTAAATAAATTTTTTTAATCATTAAGTAAAAAAATAAAAAAGAGAGCGAGACTCAAATATTGGTCTCTTTATCATTTTCCATAACTTATTATCACATATGATTGTCGTGCAAAATATCATTTTCGAAGAACTTTTTCCAAATGTATGATCAAAAGTGTTATTTTTGAATCTAATAATTGTATATGCCCTCATACCAAATAATTTTTTTAGTACTGTTATATGTATTTATACGTACAAAATTTATTTTATAATTCAAGTTTTTAATTTAAAATTTCATAATATTTGACATGTCAATATATAGCCGACATGTAGAGAATTAAATCTTTTGTAAGTTCTTTTGTAAGTACAGATAGGATTTCTCTAAATTTTTAGACTTTCTAAAATTTGTATCCAAATATATAGCAAGGTTTAACGAAGGTTCCTTGAAAAGAGAGAGGCAGAAAAAAAAAAAAAAAAAATAGAAAGGCTGTCTAGTCTAGGATATTGACCTTTTTGGTTGGTTTTGTCTTTAATTTTGTTTTTCTGGCTTGCCATACTGATAAAGTTTTCCATTGTCAACAGTGTACGTACGTCCATCCACATGGAAACTCCCGATGTTTTGCCAAATTAATTAGCACAACAACGGATCGATATTACCATGGAAAACTGTCTCCATGATCTGTGCCGGCTTCAGTCAATCTCTTTTCTACTTGTGTGTGTGTATGTATATATATATATATATATATAATACGAGAAAGTAAACTCATATACTGAAATATTTAGGATTTTATATATTTATTAGATTTATTTTATAATAAAAAGAATTTTATAATCTAATATTTCATATCAAATCAGTTTGTAAGTTTATATATATATATATATATAGGGGGAGAGAGAGTATGCATATGAGTAGTGGTAGAGAAAGAAGAATATTGAGAGTCGAGAGATAGCTGTAAATCATGATTAAGCATTCATGTTGGCCGTGAAGAGAAAAGATCAGAGATCAATCATGGACATGGAGTGGTTGTGCTGGTTTGCAATTCTGTGGATGATTATGGGCTAGTACTGCAGCAGCCATGCAGGCAAAGTGACATACGATGGAAGGTCTTTGATCATCGATGGCCAACACAGCATCCTCTTCTCTTTATATATCCACTATCTTCGTAGCACTCCTGAGGTGTTCTTTTGCTAATTGCTAGCTTTCTCTTTTATTTCTCTTTTTCTTTTCATTTGATCTCTATGTTATATATGGACTTCAAAGAAACATGATCAAAACATGAACACTGCGTATATATATATATATATATATATATTTGCATAGAATTGCTGAAGATCTTCATGGAAACATGCATGGATGCCAAAGATTTTTCTTCTCTGTTTATTTCAATGAACATTACGAAAGGGTAATGACAATTAAGTAACAAATCCAAACAACCCTCAAAATCTTTCTTTGCTGATGATTATTCTTCTGCATTATAAAATGCAGCCTTTTTTATTGGCCTCATGAGCAGTCATAAGATGTGTTGACATTATTCCAAACCACTCCAGAGTGGGCGGATGGCCCAAGGAACTGGTTTGATTCTTATTGTGGCTCCATTCTATGATTGGGCTGCTTCTTGGAGTTATATATAGTTAATTTCTTGTAAAGAATTAAATGAAATAGATAGGATCTATTTAATGTAATATATGAGATTATGTTCTAAAATTAAAGAAAAGTAGTAAGAGAATTGAAAGACCAAAATATCAGATCCATTCCGATCATATAATCTGAATCTATACGATCTAATTCAATGGCCTCTTCCATTTCTAGTGCAGATGTGGCCATCTTTAATATCCAAGGCCAAAGAAGGGGGGCTAGACGTCATTGACACCTACGTTTTTTGGAACCTTCATGAGCCCCAGTTTGGACAGGTCTCTCTCTCTCTCTCTCTCTCTCTCTCTCTCTCTCTCATTTTAATGCCAATACAATATGTAGACTTGTTAATTATTTGTGTTGTTACAGTTTGATTTCAGTGGAAGGCTTGACATATTAAGGTTCATCAAGGAAGTCCAAGCACAGGGACTATATGTGTGCCTTAGGATTGGACCCTTCATTCAGGCCGAATGGAATTATGGGTTAATATATCTATATCTATATATATATATATATACACACACTTTCCTTTTAATACTCTCACCAATGATTACCTTTAGCTAAGAAAATGTTGGTTTACCAATTTGTGTTTGTGTGTGTGTGTGTGGTGGTCTGCAGGGGTCTACCAATTTGGTTGCGTGATGTCCCTGACATCGTTTATCGATCTGATAATGGACCATTCAAGGTATTGGTTGATTATATTTACAGATTTTAGAATTGTAGTGTTAATTTAGTGATTAACTATTTATAATAACACTTTATCATCATGAAATAAATAGGTGATTAACTATTTATACAGTAACTGTTTTGTGTAAGGCTCTCTCATGAATATCGAAAATCATTCACTTGCCCAAAAAAAGTTATGCGAATAATATTGTATTATATTTTTAACACTCTCCGTCGTGTGGTTAGACTCATTTTCAATGAGTGAGCCCAACACTCAAAATATATAATTAATTAGGATAGAGTGTAGATTGTAGGGTCAGGATTTGAACGAATGACCTCTGATCTGATATAAGATAAAATCACCATTTGTCGCAAAATTTAAGTTGGTGAGAAGAGATAAATTTAATTATTTGTATTATATTCTTAACACAATATAACCGAAATAAGTGAAGTTTTTCGGTTCAAGACTCGGCAACATGCATCAGCTATCTTTTATAGTATGCACCTTTTGGGCAATTGATCTATTTAATCCCCTGAAAAAAAAAAGAGGGTTATACTATATATATATATATATATATATATAAGTTTAGTGTGTAAGCCTGTTAATAAACAGGTTCACAAATAGATTATTCAAATATATCAACTTACACATGGTGTGCACATAATTTAGCACTGCTACTCATTTTGTTAATGGTTTGCAGTATCACATGGCGAATTTTGTAACCAAGATAGTAAACATGCTGAAACTGGAAAGCTTATATGCTTCTCAAGGAGGGCCAATTATTCTCTCACAGGTGATCATATTTCATGGCCAAAAAATTGCTTATCTCATATATCTGCTGTGTTTTCATGACTTGGAAGTTGTTTGTGTGTAGATTGAAAATGATTTTGGAAGGATAGAAGGAACTCTTCATGAGAATGGTCTGCGTTATGTTCGTTGGGCTGCAAACATGGCTGTGGAGCTTCAAACTGGTGTGCCTTGGGTCATGTGTCAACAAAACGATGCTCCTGATTTTGTGGTCAGTCCTGACCTTTCTTTTTAGACTCCGTTTAGATAGTCGGATGAGATGAGAAGAGATTATTTTAGATGAAAATTGAAAATTAAATAAAATATTATTTTTTAATATTATTATTTTGTGTAAGAATTTGAAAAGGTTGTAATTATAAAATGAGATTAGTTTAGATGATTTCTCAATCCAAACGGTCCAAACTAGCATTAAATTCTAGCAGGACCATATCACACTCAAAAACATTTTTAGAGGGCTAGTGATTGGAGAGTCCTTAAAATTTATGTTTTCTCAAGTTATTTTCTTCTGAAAAAGGGGATATGAAATTGATCATGAGCGAATGCTCTGCTTTAGTTAATCCAAGATCATGATCATGAATTACAGATCAATACATGCAATGGGTTCAAATGTGGAGAAAAATTCGCACCCAACTCGCCAAATAAGCCAGCAATATGGACAGAGAATTGGACAAGCTTGTATGTATACAATAATTTTTCTAAGCATTTAACCTTCCCATGATAATCTTTTCCTTACTTGCACATAAACAGTTTTTTTTTTTTTTTCAATTGAATTCTCTTGGCAATTTCATAACTGTTGAGTATGGCTTACGAATACATGCCCAGACCTGTCTCGCTCGACCCTCGCTCGAGCGAGACTTCGAGACTTCCAGAATTGCTCCAACTTGAGACTTCGCTCGACCCTCGCTCGACCTCCAGCTCGAGCGAGGTTCAGGCAGTGACTTCGCTCGACCCTCGCTCGACCTCCCGCTCGAACGAGATTCCACGTGGCACCAGGTTTCCGATTTCTAGTTGAGCGAATCTGACCTAGAAGTCCTCTTAAACTCGCTCGAGCGAGATTGCATAATATAAGTATCGCGAAGGCATTTCGCGCAGCGGACGACGAAGACGAAGACGGCCTCTGTTTTCGGCGCCAGTGAACAGTGTCTGCTTCTAGATCATTTTCTTCTCCATTTCTCCACTATTCTGAGTGAAACTTGTGAGGATTGAGTGTATACACGTGAGGTGAGTGTTCTCTGTTGTAAGAATCTTCTGATTCTCTCTCTGTAACCTCCATTTGATCTAGTGAAGCTTTAAAACCAACCCCACAGTGGATGTAAGCTCATTTTGAGCTGAACCACTTAAATCTGTGTGTTCTTTCTGTGTTTACTGTTTTATTTCTCATTGTTGCATCCGCTGCGGTTTATTTCATATCTTTGTTGTTTGTTTCCTTGCCTATTTCCCAACAAACTGGTATCAGAGCGTTTTCAGGCTCTGTGAATATTTGAAGGGATGGCTACAGCAAGATTTGAAGTTCAGAAATTTGACGGTCAGAATAGTTTCAGCTTGTGGCGCCTGAAGATGAGGGCATTGTTGCGCCAGCAGGGGTTATTCAAAGTTTTAGAGGAAAGGACGGTAGATTCTCCTGTACCGTCTAAGGACGATGAAGAAAAGGTACATAGTACAATTCTATTATCATTGTCTGATAGAGTGTTGAGAGAGGTGGCGGAGGAGGAGACCGCTGAGGGTCTCTGGAACAAGCTTGAGAGCTTGTACATTAAGAAGTCTCTCACAAACCGGTTGTATTTAAAACAACGGTTGTATACACTAAAAATGACTGAGGGTTCGTCAGTTACTGAATACCTAGATGAGTTTAATAAGATTGTAATGGATCTTAGAAATGTTGACATTAAGCTTGATGAGGAAGATCAAGCTCTAATTGTGCTGTGTTCATTACCTGCCTCTTTTGAGAATTTTGTAAATTCTATGCTGTATGGTAGAGATACTATCTCCTTAGCAGATGTGAAGTCAGCTTTGAACTCGAAGGAGTTGAGGAGTAAGTATGATAAGGGTGGTGAAGCACAGGCCAGTGGGTTGTTTGTCAAAGATACCTCCGACAGAGGAAGATCCAATCAGCAGGGTTCAGAGAAGGGCAGAGGCAAGTCCCGGGGGAAATCAAAGTCCAAGTCCAACAAGAAGAATGTAAAATGTTATTACTGTCAGAAGTTTGGACACTATAAGAGTGAGTGTACGAAGCTGAAGAAGAAGGAGGAATCTACGAGTTCCTCTAATGCCGTCAGTGTTGCTGATGAATCTGACAGCTCTGATGTAGTTCTTGCAATCAGTGATTCAAACAGTCGGTTCAGTGATAAGTGGGTGATGGACTCAGCTTGCACGTTCCATATGTATCCCAGAAGGGACTGGTTCATGTCTTATGAATCAGTCAACAGTGGTTCTGTTTTGTTGGGGAACGACACTGCTTGCAAGATTGCAGGAATGGGTTCTGTGAAGATCAAGATGTTTGATGGGATGGTTAGGACATTGACCAACGTCCGGCACATTCCAGACTTGAAAAAGAATCTTATCTCCATGGGGGCCCTTGATTCTTTGGGTTTAAAGTACACGGGACAAGGTGGAGCTTTGAAAGTCAGCAAAGGCTCCATGATCATTATGAAGGGAGACCTGAAAGATTGTCTCTATTTCCTCCAGGGCAGTACAGTCAGCGGTGAAACTGCAGTTTCAGTATCTGATCAGTCAGAGTCAGATGTTACTCGTCTATGGCACATGAGATTGGGCCATATGAGTGAGAAGGGGATGTCTATCCTCAGTAAGCAAGGGTTGCTAGGGAATCAGAATTTGGGCAAGCTAGACCTGTGCGAGCACTGTGTATTCGGGAAGTAGAGCAGGGTTCAGTTTGCAACTGGGGTCTACAGAACAAAAGGTACAGTGGACTACATTCATTCCGACCTTTGGGGTCCGTCTTCAGTTCTATCAAAAGGTGGAGCTAATTACTTGCTTACATTCATTGATGATTACTCACGGAAAGTGTGGGTTTATTTTTTGAAACAGAAAAGTGAAGTCTTCAAGAACTTCAAGCAGTGGAAAGTTCTGATAGAGAATCAGACTGGCAAGAAGGTGAAACGGCTTCGGACTGACAACGGGATGGAATTTTGCGGCAATGACTTCGATGAGTTCTGTAAGAACGAAGGAATTGCCAGACACCGTACAGTCAGGCACACTCCACAGCAAAATGGAGTGGCTGAACGTATGAACCGGACCCTCCTAGAACGAGCACGCAGTATGCTCTCCAATGCCGGCCTGTCTAAGGACTTTTGGGCAGAAGCAGTCAATACAGCCTACTTTCTGGTGAACCGCTCTCCAGCCACAGCTATTGAGTTGAAGACACCTAATCAGGTATGGTCTGATGAACCTACTGATTATTTGAACCTGAAGATATTTGGTTGTGCTGCTTATTTTCATGTAAATGATGGTAAGCTAGAACCTAGGGCAAAGAAGTGTATTTTTATGGGATATGCTTCTGGGGTGAAGGGATATAGATTGTGGTGTACTGATCCCAAGTCACCCATGTTTGTGATAAGCAGGGATGTCGTGTTTGATGAGAAATCCATGCTTAGTCCGACAAAACAAATTCTCGTGTCTACAGGGAAGAAGGTGGAGCTGCAGGCTTCACTTGAGACACCACCAGTAACTCAGGATCATGCTATGACTGATGAGCATGATTCTGAGTCAGAGATTGAGACACCAGCTGAGGAGCAATACAGTATAGCTGCTGGTAGACAGAGGAGGCAGATCAGACCACCTCAGAGATATGCTCATGCAGATATGATCAGTTATGCACTCGCTACAGCGGAAGAAATTGTGGGGCAGGAGCCTTCCAGTTACTCAGAGGCTGTGAAGAGTACTGAGTCTGCACAGTGGTGTACAGCGATGACTGAAGAGATTGAGTCTCTTCACAAGAACCAAACCTGGGATTTGGTTAAGTTACCAGCGAAGACCAGAGTTGTGGGCTGCAAGTGGGTTTTCAAGAGAAAAGAAGGAATCCAGTCTGATGCAAGATACAAAGCTCGTCTAGTTGCTAAAGGCTACAGTCAGAGAGAGGGGATCGACTTCACTGAAGTGTTCTCTCCAGTAGTAAAGCACAGTTCAATCCGAGTTTTACTAGCCATCACGGCTTTGTATGACCTGGAGCTTCAGCAGCTAGATGTGAAGACAGCATTCTTACACGGTGAGCTTGAAGAAACTATCTATATGCGTCAGCCAGAGGGGTTCACAGTTGAAGGTAAAGAAGACCGTGTATGCAGACTGAAGAGGTCTTTGTATGGGTTGAAGCAGTCACCTAGGCAATGGTATAAACGTTTTGATTTGTTTATGAGTGATCATGATTATTTGAGAAGTAATTATGACTGTTGTGTATATCATAAACAATTGCCTGATAAGTCTTTCATTCACTTATTGCTTTATGTTGATGACATGCTTATAACTGCTAAAAGCATGGTTGATGTTGATTTGTTGAAAACTCAACTTAAGGATGAGTTTGAGATGAAAGATTTAGGTGATGCTAAGAAAATACCAGGGATGGATATTTACAGGGATAGAAAAGCTGGGAAGTTATACTTGTCCCAGAGAAAGTATATAGAGAAGGTTCTAGACAGGTTTGGAATGTCTGACTCCAAGCCTGTCAGCACGCCGTTGGCGTCGCATTTTAAACTTTCAGCTTCCCTATCCCCCCAGACAGATGAGGAGGAACAGTCCATGGCAAATGTTCCTTACTCTAATGCTATAGGTAGCATTATGTATGCTATGGTATGTACCCGTCCAGATATTTCACAGGCAGTGAGTGTGGTTAGCAGATATATGGCTAAGCCTGGTAGAACTCACTGGCAGGCCGTGAAATGGATTTTGAGGTACTTGAAGGGAACCTCGCATGTGGGCTTGATATTTGATAGAGATGTAGATCTCAGTTCTGTTGTGATTGGTTTTGTTGATTCTGACTATGCTGGGGATTTAGATAAGAGAAGATCATTGACAGGCTACATTTTCACATTGTGTGGTTCTGCTATTAGTTGGAAAGCAACACTTCAATCAATTGTTGCTTTATCAACTACAGAGGCAGAATACATGGCAGCAGCTGAGGCTGTTAAGGAGGCCATTTGGATGAAGGGGCTAATCAGTGACCTGGGTCTTCAGCAGACAGAGATGACAGTGTTTTGTGACAGCCAGAGTGCTATACATTTGACCAAAAATCAAATGTATCATGAAAGGACAAAGCACATTGACGTCAGGTATCACTTTATCAGAGGAGTAGTGTCAGATGGTACAGTCAGTATTCAGAAAATTGCTACTTCAGAGAATCCAGCAGATGTAATGACCAAGCCAGTTGCAGTATTCAAGTTCAAACTTTGTTTGGACTTCATAGCGGTTCGGGGTTTCCAGGTTCCTTAGGGAACTCAGATGGGGTTGGTTTTCTCAGTTGCTGCATTTTACATTCTTGGGTTGATCTGGATTTTATGGGGCTGTTAGGTATTCAAGCCAAGGTGGAGATTTGTTGAGTATGGCTTACGAATACATGCCCAGACCTGTCTCGCTCGACCCTTGCTTGAGCGAGACTTCGAGACTTCCAAAATTGCTCCAACCCGAGACTTCGCTCGACCCTCGCTCGACTTCCAGCTCGAGCGAGGTTCAGGCAATGACTTCGCTCGACCCTCGCTCGACCTCCCGCTTGAGCGAGATTCCACATGGCGCCAGGTGTCCGATTTCTAGTTGAGCGAATCTAACCTAGAAGTCCTCGCTCAAGCGAGTTTAAATCTCGCTCGAGCAAGATTGTATAATATAAGTATCGCGAAGGCATTTCGCGCAGCGGACGACGCAGACGAAGACGGCCTCTGTTTTCGGCGCCAGTGAACAGTGTCTGCTTCTAGATCATTTTCTTCTCCATTTCTCCACTATTCTGAGTAAAACTTGTGAGGATTGAGTGTATACACGTGAGGTGAGTGTTCTCTGTTGTAAGAATCTTCTGATTCTCTCTCTGTAACCTCTATTTGATCTAGTGAAGCTTTGAAACCAACCCCACAGTAGATGTAAGCTCATTTTAAGCTGAACCACTTAAATCTTTGTGTTCTTTCTGTGTTTACTGTTTTATTTCTCATTGTTGCATCCGCTGCGGTTTATTTCATATCTTTGTTGTTTGTTTCCTTGCCTATTTCCCAACAATAACAAAGTACTATCAGTTTTTGATGCGCAAGATTGCCAGTAAAACTGAAAAACAACGAACAATTATATGGCCCAATTATCTCATTTTGCAAATTTGAGAATAATATAAAAGAGCTTAAACCCATTGAACTATGCCTTCTATTTGTTTTGAAGTTTTCAAGTATATGGAGAAGAACCACACATGAGATCAGCAGAAGACATAGCATTTCATGTTGCACTGTTCATTGCAAAGTCAGGAAGCTTTGTTAATTACTATATGGTATGATAATCTCTCAAGATGATCTTATCGGAGTCGATATAAAAGCTCCTAATATGTAATGCTGGATTCAAACATTTAGAATGTAACTGCAAATAGAAATATAGGTGAATCCAACACCATAATGTGCCTCCTAACATTATAATTCTATTATAGTATCATGGAGGAACCAATTTCGGAAGAACGGCTGCTGCATATATCCTGACAAGTTATTATGATCAAGCTCCACTGGATGAGTATGGTATATCTGATATTTGGTTTTTGCTGTACTGAAAAAAACAAACTGCTACATACACAAGGAGATTATATGAAAGTAAATATACAAGCTGACATGACTTCATATGATCTTTTAGATCTACTCTAGGCTAAAAGTAACTTTACAATCTGACGTACTGTATCAAGCTACGTCAATTTGTAGATTTACTTTTATGTAATCATTTTGTGACTAAAGTTAAAAATACATAGTTTCAAAGTAAGATTTTAACTTAGCTGAGTTGACAAGTTCAGGTTTTATCAGCCAACCAAAGTGGGGCCATCTCAAGGAATTACATGCTGCTATATAGTTGTGCTTAAAGCCTCTACTTTCTGGAGTAAATTCTACTTTCCCTTTGGGCCAACTACAAGAAGTGAGGACATCTTAAATTGTAAATTCTTCTTGTTAACCATATTATTTAGTAGCATGAAATGGACCTATAAAGAATGATTTGTTGCAGGCCTATGTTTTTAAGGGAAAGTCAGAAGAATGTGCTGCCTTTCTTGTAAACAAAGACAATAGAAGCAATGCTGCAGTTATTTTTTTGAATTCTTCATATGAATTGCCTCCAGTTTCAATTAGCATCCTACCAGACTGCAAAATCGAAGCCTTCAACACTGCAAAGGTTCCTATAACATCTAGGCTACTTCTTACTCCTATTTGATTCATTTCTGTGGGGAGTACTGGATTTCAATTTGTTGAATCTGTTTTCTGGTGGAACATTTTCTATTACCTCTCTGCACTTGTGAAATGCAAAAGGTATAGAAAATTAGGAGAATATCGATTCTTCCATAAATTATGCATTCAAATAAACCACGTTTCAATTTGCTTCTCGAACAGATAAGCACAGAATATGGGACAAGATCAATAAAATCAGGCCAAAAATTTGATTCACCTGATATATGGGAAGAATATAAGGAAACCATCCCCAACTTTGACGACACTTCATTGAAAACAAACATGCTATTAGAGCAGATGAGTACAACTAAAGATACATCTGATTATCTTTGGTACACTTTCAGGTAATTAACAGAGGAAGTATGAAAGTTGATTGGACTTCAACAACATCTTCATTTACTATCTCTTCATTTTTCTTTACTCTTGAAATATTTGACTATATATATTTGGTCTCTGTGTATATATGTAGGTTTCAGCATGATTCTAGTCACAATGGAGCTGAACTCAATGTGAACTCCCTTGGACATGTTTTACATGGTTTCATAAATGGAAACTTTGTAGGTATATATAAGTTCTTTGATCCCCTTCATATATTTTATGGTGGTTAGAAAATGAATCAGAAGTATGTGTTTGTGAATAGGATGACTAAAATCTAATGTGCTTCTTTTAAAATCGGCTGCCATTTTGCTGTCTTTAGTGATAGCTCTTGCATGATCATTGCAATTCCAACATACTTGCAACACAAATTTTTGCATGATCATTAACATTCTGATCACTGCTGTTTCCTCTTATCCTTCTATTAGTTTTTGCTTGCTTTGTTTGATCTCTTCATGAGTGTTGAATTTACTATGTCTTCAATTAGGATCTGAGCATGGAAAACATGACAATAAAAACTTTTCCCTACAGAAAAATGTTTCTTTAAATAATAAGACAAACAATGTCTCTTTTCTCAGCGTAATGGTTGGATTACCAGTAAGTTTCAATCTTCTATCTTTCATGTTTCTTCATGTATTTTGATGCACTAATACCAGAAGTCATGACTTCCACTATCTCTTTCCCACTTTAAGCCCATGAACTCTAGGGGATCCAAATCCTTTTAAAAGGTGAATTATATTTTCTGTTCCTCACTTCTGTAAGAGAGAGACAGACACTATTATAAAAATAGCTATATATATTTTGCCTCACATATCCTATTAGACTTTTTGTAAATCTCTAAAATATCCTTAGAGAACGAAGCATATATGTTCAACATGTGACAGTAATCTGTTTATAGAATGAATTAGCTTCTTTATAGTCCATTTTTTCACAAAATTGAAGCCAGCCATGCCTCTATGGTTTTGTCTTTACTAGCATGCATTATGCAGTATTATCGTATCATGCTTTCAGATTTTGAAAAAAGAAACACTATTGATTCACTTATATCTGTGGCATGAAGGATTCCGGAGCATATCTTGAGAGTAGGTTTACCGGATTACGTAGAGTGAGCATTCAAGATGAAGATGATTTCAAGGATTTCACCAACTATTTATGGGGATATCAGGTTACCGTCTTATGCCTACCAACTTCTTATTTCAATCTGTAAAGCTTTGGGAAATCACAATTCTTGTACTCTTTCTAGTACTTGTAGTCAGAAAATTTCTTCCCAAAAAGTTCTAAATGGATTGCTCAAGAGCTTCTGTAAAAGTATGTTTGATTTAACTGATTCATCTAATCCATGGGGATATCTTCCAACTTAATGAGCTATAGCTATACTATTAGGTTATTTCAATGTAATTTAATGATAAAGTGTCCGAATGTTTTAGGATTCAACTGGCACAACAAAATGTATGTTCTGCAAGATTTTTCTATGCTTCTCCCTGACTATTTACTCATGTTATCATGTTTTCTTCCTTCTTGGTTCTTTGTTTTTGTTTTTTTTTTTTTTTTGTTATTTCCATTTTTTTCTTTCATACCCATGATTTGTTGGTTTACCTTTCCTTCACATAGTTCTTCACCCATCCTATGTAGCAATGCATAATACTTGTTAAATAACTACTGCAAATAGCCATTTGTATCCATTTGAGCTTTCATATTGCCATGCTTCCGCAAACTATAGAACTAATGGGACCATGAATCTATGATCATAGTTAGACTAATTCTATACAATAACTTCATGAAGGTTGCCTTGTTGGGAGAGAAATTACAAATTTACAAGGAACCTGGAGCAAGTACTATTCAATGGAGTAGGTTTGGAAACTCTATTCATCAACCACTTACTTGGTATAAGGTATAAATTAAACTCTGCCATTGCATTTTCACATTTGCTGACTCTTGCTTATGTTTGCATTCAGAGCTCGTTTGTTTTAATAGCACATCTCATCTTATCTAATCATTACAATTTTTCCATATTTTCATATAAAAAAAAATAATAATTCAACTTTTTCAATCCCAAAATAAAAGTAATATTAAAAAAAACTATATTTCAACAATTTTATTTAGTTTTTAACTTTTTTCTTAACTCATCTCATCTCATATACGAAAACAAACAAGACAATAACGTCCACCAAGTTCAATGTAATAATACATCATGGATTGGTGGCAGACTCTATTTGATGCACCTACAGGAAAACCCTGTTGCTTTAAATCTTGGTTCCATGGGAAAGGGAGAAGCTTGGGTTAATGGCCAAAGTATTGGGCGATATTGGGTCTCATTACTTACCTCTAAAGGGAGTCCTTCACAAACATGGTATGCACATAAGACTTACATATATTTGTCCCTTCTTATCTATGTATGTAAGTAAGTAATTTAAAGTATTTAGTGATTCTATACATTAAATGTTTTCACCGAGTAATGAAGAACTGTGCTTTGGTTTTGCAGTTTCTGTGATCTAAGTAATTATAGCCAGTAAACATGTTAAGTTTGTCTGTGTGTTTCAAACTTAAAAGGGAATATCTTGGCCCTCTAATTACATATCAAAAAAGTTCTCTCAAAAGAGTTATGCTATACACTACGCTAACTAGCGTCCCGCTTCCATCTCATTGTGCTGATTTGGCAGTGTACCCGTAAACCATTATATTACTTCTTTTGCCTTCTAGTTTCTTATTAGCAAAAAAAGTTTTTTAAGAAGAGTAATGCTATACGCTACACTAGCGCCCCACTTCCATCTCACTGTGCTGATTTGGAAGCGTATCCATAAACCATTATATTAATTCTTTTGCCTTTTTAGGTACAATGTACCTCGGAACTTCCTCAAGCCTACAGGAAACCTATTAGTTCTGTTTGAAGAAGAAGAAAAGGGAAACCCACTTGATGTTTCAATAGACACTGTTTCAATGGTTAAAGTATGTGGAAATGTGGCTACTTCACATCCACCCCCAATGATTTCATGGGTGGGAGTGGGAGAAAGCAAAACTATAACAAAACATGACAGAAGGCCAGAACTACAGCTTCACTGTCCTTCAGAAAGCAGCATTATTTCCAGGATCTTATTTGCAACTTTTGGAACCCCTTCTGGTGATTGTGAAAGCTACACAATAGGAAGTTGTCACTCTTCTAATTCAAGTGCTGTTGTAGAAAAGGAAAGCTTCTCCTTTTTCCATTGATATTTGTTCTTGGTTGGATTCAAAAGACTGATTGGTTTTATATAATACATCAGATTGTAAAGTCACTTTTATTATAAAGTAGATTTAACGAATCTCAGAAAATCATGTCAATTTATGGAATTACTTTTCTGTTATTTCTTTGTGACTATAACAGTCCTCATTTAAACAATAGCAGTATGATTTTATTAATGCACTTGAAATCTCAGTTGTTATGATGCTGTGCTTTTTCTTATGCCTGTATTGGGAAGAGGACATGTACCATACCCTTGTCAAGCACAACTTTTGGTGGTGACCCTTGTCCAGGCGTCCATAAAGCTCTCCTGGTTGATGCAGAATGTGCATGAAAATTAACCCTTTTTTAACCAAATTTTTCTTTAGTCTAGGATGGATAAGAAATTATGTAACTTATGCTAATATTTGATTCATCTATATCAGCTTTTGTTTTACCCACACCACTCTAACAACTACTTATGCCTAAACCTACGTTTTTCTCATTGCCCAATCTTTCTACTTGGATCACCGCCACTCATCGATAGAGTCATGTAAGCCTTTATGTAGTAGTCTCTGTTTTGCCTAAAACCAAGAGTTCTCATGTTCTTATGGCGGAGGATGAGATAATAGAATTCTCTAGCAATATTCCCACAACCACCTGAACCTACTACAACATGCCCATTCATATTGTGGTCTTCTCTGAATTGTTGCATCAATCATACGGTATGACAAAATGAAGGAGACACTACAATATACGATTTCAACCGGTTTGTTGTAGTGGAAAGTTTTCCTCTTTAAGAGGAAGATTTTCAGGTATATTTCAACTATATATGTCACACACAAAAGAGAAATGTATTGCTTTTATGGAAATTGGTGTGGTTTTTTTCTCTATGGAACCAACTTTTTTCAAAAATAGGTGATACCCTGTCAACTTATTAAACCATCTATTTAATCATCTTGAGAAAGTAATTGGCGATGCACGAATAAGGTTTTGTCTTCGAGAGGCAGATGCAGGCCGTCTTGCTAGTTTGCACATATAAATTATTACTTTGTTCCAAAAATTTAAACTTATAAAAAGATGTAAATTTTTATTATTTATATTATATATTAACACTCCCTCTACGTGTGCAGACTCGTGAAGTTAGAATTCAAACTTAAGATCTCTATTTTAATACAATATAAAATCACCACTCGTTCCATAAGCTTAAACTTATATAAAAATGTAGATTTTTATTATTTATTTTATATCTTGACGACATCATTCTGAATTTGCACTGCTAGGAACTTTGTTTGAGCTCTAACTTAGGATTATGAAGTCTTGCCAGCCTCCAATCCCCATTTGCGAAGGGGAAAATGGGTAGACAAGATAGGATGATTTTCTTCTTTTTTCCAACGATGAGCCAAATAATTAAGGAGGCGCCTTTGCCTAATTACAAACGAAAATGACCACTTTTATGATCATGCAAAGAGAAGTGTTCTTCTTTTGTCCTGCATTTTGTCATCATTAGAGTTTACCAAAGTGACAACCGTAAACAATCACCAAAAATTACATATTGTTTACACATCTTAAAACAATTAATAATTGCAAAATTATACCATCATTCGAATACAACGATAAAGAATGACTAAATGCCTAACTTAAAATGTTCAGCTCACAGTATAACCGGATAGGCCGTAATACAAGGAGATTGGGGTTAGAGTTACATGTGCTCATGAACCTGCAACCAAGCACCATAAAAAATTGCATTATTTAATGCACAAAGATCAAGATAGATAATTCGAAAAAAAAAAAAAAGAGTTATATCGTCAAGGAATAAAAGCAAATGGTAATTACAATATTCACCCACAAGCTGCTACCTATTTTTCAATTTGCTCCCTAGACTAACAATAAGTTCCACTCTTTTTCCTCCATTAAAATCTAACTATTAGCATTGTGGTCGTGGTCAATTTGTCACCCACAAACAACCACCTATTTTTCAGTTTGTACCATGGGTTAAGATATGGCCATTAAGATGGAAGAAAAAATTGTCCATAGAATTAATGATTAGATTGAATAGAGAGTGCAAACTGAAACTCAGTGGTAGTTTAGGATGCAAATTTAAAGTTTTTGTGGTTTTGAGTGCAAAATGAAATTTTTTTTGACAGTATGGGTGCAAATGAGCGGTAGTTACTTATAAAAAAAAAAGGTGCAAATGAGCGGTAGTTTGTGGGTGAAAAGTGTAATCTCCCTAAAATTAACAGTTGGAGTAACTCTTGTTTTGGTTTATTACTGTACTACTCAGATATAATTGACAATTTGACAGAACAATTTGCACAAACACATTTAAACAAACCCGTTTGTCAACTGTAACAATTTTTATAATCTATTCTTCTTCCACCTGGTTGAACTAATTTGCACATGTACACCTTAGACTGATAAATGAAGAAGGAGAACGAAAAGAAGAGTTCCTGACATCAAGAAATTGCTGCCTGCTATGGGTAATGAAGAAAGTACCTAAAGGAACATCTTTAGAAACCAAAAAACAAAATCTGAAGAAATTTAAAAGGAAAAATCACATATATAAGGAAGAGGCCATATGATTTACAGGAGTAACCTGAAAAAGATACGCAGTTTTGATTTCATTGTCTCTCCACTTGAGCCAAATGACACCATGGTTCAACATCCAGATGCCTAAACCATGAAAAATGTTATTTCTGACAACACCCTTGCATTTTGATCTTGACATCTATAAAATATTGAAGGAAAGTTTGGAGGGTGGAGGGTGAGGAAACACACAAAGTTATTAATAACAAGGAGGCCAGTATGTTAAAAATCATGATCACAAACATAAAGCTTTGCCAATTATTAGTAAAGGCTACAATTGGTTTCCCCAAAGTAAATAAGTCCTCACCTTTAATTAGCACTGCACGTTTTGCCCTTCCTACTCTTGGCAGCTTTCTTTTCTTTGGTACTACAACATTGTGATGGCAGGAGGGCCCTCTGTGAAGGTAATTCAGCAATGAAAAGCAAAGTCTGAGCCCAGCCAGCATATTTGCCATATTTGCTCACAAATGCCTCTGCCACACGGCTGCAGAGCCTGGGTGTCAGACGGGCACCCACAAGCTCCGGTAACAGGTATCTTGTAGCAATCTTGCACGACAGAAGAGAAATATTGGCAGATCAGCACTTCATCAACTGAAAATCTTGAAAGAACTTGGAAATATGCAGTTAGTTATTCAAATTAAAGCTGAAACAAGCAGAAATAAATTGTCATAACCAGCTTTCTTTCTTTGTTTTTTTAGGTGGGGTGTGGGGGAAATAGGGGAGTCTTGTGGTCTCGTACCTTTCAAGTATTTCTAATTTTTTTCCTCAATATATCTACAGAGACTGAAGTTAAAAATATCCCCATCTTTCCATCTCTTACGAGAGAACTTAAGAAACTAAACACCAAGAAGGTACACACACAAAACATTCCAAGATTGGAAATTGCCAAATCCACAAATCATACAACAAGCCGATATATTTGAGCTTGCATCTTCTTTTCAATGATTACCATATTTCTTCAGAAAGTTGGAACAGTAAAATTTTTTGATAGCAGGATCTTGTATCCTAAAGAAGGTGAAGGTTTCAAATCATATCAAAATCATTATTTTGGTGGTAATACCATAAAAGCCATATTTCAGGGATGGGTGATATGTAAACCTCAAGAAGCATACCTGCCACACATGTGTATCTACAGGAATGGCATGGTGTTGATCAAGAGAGAAGAGAGCTATGCATGCTGCCACCTTAGGACCAACTCCAGGTAGAGTAGAGAGAGCATCGATAACCTCAGGAAGATCCAAATTACGAAGAGATGCAAGCCATTCAATGCCTCCACCAGGTTTTGATTGCAAAGCATTTACAGTGCCAATGATGTATTTAGCCCTGCATATCCCAATTGTGTCCAAAATAAATTGTCAAGATTGCACAAACCAGAAAAGCAAGCATTACATATATGACAAAAACTTGTAGAGAAGGCAGGCCTATGGTACAGACATGCGGTATTATCACCCTATCACATGATGCTATCTAATTATAAAATTATGCTTAGGTAAGCAAATTTAATGGCGTGACATGACGGGAGTCCCGGTCATCTATATTCTGCTATATTCTAGGAGTACCTAATAATTTTCCAAACTTATATATCAGATCATGACTCAAGAAACAAATTTAGAAATGTGCACACACGCATAATGGGTATTTTGAACATGAAGACTTCCTACAATCATATTTTGGTAATGCTAACAAACTTTTTTAAGGAGTTAAAATTTGATTTTTTGAACCAATTTAGGCCTTGTTTGTTTTCCAAAACCAACTCATCTCAAATTCATCATTACACTTTTTCAAATTTTTATATAAAATAATCTAAATAATTCAACCTTTTCAAATTCCAAAACAACTTTTTCAAATTTCAAAACAAAATTAATATTAAAAAAAATATTTTATTCTCTTTTTAACTTTTACCTCATCTCATTTCTGAACAGGCCTTAGATTGCAATAATAGTTTCAACAAGTAAACATACTCAGCAGAAATGCGAGCAAGGTAACACCCGTATCTATTCATTTTGTTTGATAAGGTACAAAGCATCTGGAAATGGAGAATGTGTACAAAAATAGAATTACAGACCAAATCGCGTACTTCTGTCCCCAATCTACTTCATCCGCATCTAACGTAACTTTACGTTCCAAAACATTGATATAGACAATCATATACTCAGGATTTTGACCAGGAAATGGTAAATTCAGAGAGGCAATCAACAGACGAACGATGTACAAACAATGCCAAAAAATAATTAGCAGCTTAAGAACAGGGTTACCTGTAACCGAAACCGGCCTCCCTAAGTTCGTCCTCTGAAACCATCGCTAACCGCTCCAGTCCTGGGAACTGGTAGAACTCAAAGCCTTCTACGGTCCCCAGACAATTCCCCAGCGATGAGATAAAGTTCACCATTTTAGTAATTCTCGTTATGTTATTATTAGAGGAACACAGAAACTGTATCAAACATTCAAGCGGGTCTTGCCTGAGCACCCGGGCCCCGCCCAGTTGGCGCGCCAGCTCGGCGAACCTCGGGTCTGAGGCCGAGAAGACCTTCCAGATTTCACTGAGCGAAATACGCATATTGAGAAAATCAAGCAGAGCCAACCTGGCGTTGTTATCATCACCGGTGGTGGCCTGGTGGTGGAAACAGTAGGAGACTTCACCGTCTTGGAGATGCTTGAGGGAGATGAGGTAGGAGTCGACGACACCGGTGTACTGAAGAGGACCGGTTTGTTTCCACCGGAAGGTTTGTCCGGTGGGGAAAGTGAGGGGCAGGGACAGCTCCGCTTGGCTGAGACCGAGTGGAATCCATTTGGGTGGGATCATGGCTTTGGATTTGGGTTTTTTGGAGATGGGTGCGGTGGATTTGGCAGTGGAAAGCGGCGGGGTGGGTGGTGGGGTCAGTCTGGACCTCTTCATGATTGGGAGAGAGCTCGGCCTGGGTGAGTGCATTAAAATGGCGGCAACGAATGAGAGATTATCTCGGTTCCGTTACCGGCGACCGCAGGCTCCTCCCGGAGTGTGAAAGTGAGACGAATGCTTCAATTGGGACTCGGACTCCGGAGGGATCGTTGACGTTGTGCGGGCTTGGATCAATATGCAGTGTGCGCCATCTCTGGGCCCTAGATGGGCCTCAGGGGTCAGGTACACAAGTTTGTGGATCTAAATACGATACAAGGCATTTTTTATCTTTTTAAAAATTTGTTATTCTTTCCTAAAAATTGACCAAGTGATCTCATTTTATGAGTTGATATTTACAATTTTGAAGAGTAAATTTTTTTATAACATATTTAAAAATTAGCTAAATTTAGAACTTATATGAAGATATTGTTTTTTAATTGTAGTCTCCACACATCCAAAAAATATATAAAATGTATAAAAATTACATATTTTAGTATTGTATATAATATTTTCCTTTTATCAAATTATGAGTTTGGCTCTTATTTAAAAAATAATTAACAAACTAAATGTTGAATTCAACTTGTTATAAAAGTTTATATGAAAATATGCATATATAGCAAGATATATATCTAATATGATAGAACTTGATGATCATCGCCTAATCTTAAAATATGAATCATCCAAAATATATTAGCATAGTATAGTTTTCTTGTTCAAACATGAACTTGAAACCAAACTTTTTCTCAAAAGGGTAGATGGGAGAATTTAATTAGATGAGATCCAATATAAATCTAACTTTTTATTCACTTATAAGATCTAGGTTGTCCCCAATAAATTCTATGAACGGTTTTTACCTATGGGAAATTAAAAGAAGTGATTCTATGAACGCACTTTGTGGATTTGATTTTATGCAAAGTTTAACAACAACAAATTCTAAGTCCAATTAACTTATCTATCAAGCTATAGAATATTAGGCCTCGTTAGGTTTTGCAGTTTAGAAGAAATAGAGATGTTTTATTAAAAATTAAAGAAAATTTCATTACAATATAATTTTTTAATATTATTATAATTTTAAAATTTTAAAAAATTAAATTTTTTATTTTATTTTATGTAAAAAATTTTTAAAAAAATAATTATTAAATAAGATGAGATGTGTTATAAAAATATACGAAATTAATAATAATTATTCTGATCATTGAAAAATCTCGTGTTGATGATTTATTATATAGAGATACATACATATTATGGTGGGTAGACATGACATGAATGATCAAACATCGAACAAACATGTAAAATACCATCACCTTCACAAATGCATTTGGTTTCTATGTAACTTGAAAGCATATGTTCAAAACTATAAGGTCAAAAATGAGAATTTGCTCGTTGCCAACGTAGAGGGTGCGTGGGTGTGCCGCTTCTGTGTAGGATTATTAATAAACTTGACATGTATCTTAAGCATTCATTTTGGCACCATATTTCACCATGGAAATAACATAAATGTTATTTTCTAGACAAAGGACAAAAAGCGGAGTTGCATCTTTAAACAATAAAAATACTTACGCTTTATACCTTTCTCTAATTCTAATGAATATAATTAAGATAGATGAAAACAAGTGATGCACAATTTTAAAGATCAAATTTTGGGTTAAATATATCCAATTCTATCAAACTATCTCCATGCTGTTATTTTGCATCCCAAACTGATACATTGCATTTCCAAATTATAAAGAAATTAACACTTTACACAAATTTTCAAAATTCAATTGCAAATAGAGGTGTAAAAAGATCCAATCAAACTGACTTGATCGGATTGAGATCGGACCAGATGGAATTTGGTCCGGTCTGGTCTAATTTCTATATGTATCGAATATTTCCAGTCTAGTCCTAGTCTAAGTCCAGGGCATTTCTCCCTTTGGACTGGACCAGACCAGATCGGACCGAATGTACACCTTTTATATATATATATATATAAGTAATAGTATATAAATTATAATATCAATATTAATATAAATTAAGAGTGGTAGTATAACATATTAATATATAATATATATTTTTATAATATTAATATATTATAATTTATAGTAGTTGTAGTATAAAAATATAAATTAGAATAAATCTATATAGAGTATTAGTAATAACTTATAAATAATAAATATATTATTATTATTTAATATATTATTACTAATTTATCAATATTTACTAACATATAAATTTATAATATATTAATATAATAGTATTATTAGTTAAAGTTTACCAACCTATGACGTATCACTAAATCACTATTAACTAATTAGTAATTACTCTTTTTAGTTCTTATGATTACATGTAGCAATTATAAATATTAATGTTGTTTTTAACTATATTTTTTTGAGGAATGTCATTTATAATCAAGGAATACTTTACCAATTATATATTCACAAATATTCTACCTAGACGTTCTTTAATAACTTATAAGGATTAAATTAACTAATCAACCTATGAGTTATATATAATATAGAATATTAGTTATAACTTATAGTATAAGACTATAAATATTAACTTATTAAGTCTATAGACTATAAGTTATAACTATATATTTTATTTAATATTTAGATGAGATTAAAAATTGACAAAAATGATTATTTTTTATGGAAGTAGTACTAGTATATAATTAATAATTTATAAATTTATTATGATAATTAAGTTATACTGACAAATATGAGATTAGATTATATATATATAAACATTTATAAACATATTTAGATGATATTAGAAATTGACAAAAATATTATAAGTTTATAACTGATTTACTAATTTAAATATTTTTTTATTAATTTATGTGCCAAAGGCCTAAAAGCATGAAAGAATAAAAAAAAAAATTATTGAATGAAGCTAAATGGGTGTCTTTGGATTGGACCAAACAATTCCTAAATTGGATTGGACCGTTCCTAGATCGGATCGATATGGATCGAATAGGAGTTATGTCCGGTTCAGGATAAAAAAATTCTTTGACCAAATAAAATCAGTCCACATTTTTTTCAAATCGGACCGAATCATTTATGTCCCTAATTACAAAAATTATGCATAAAATTTATTTTTCATCTATCTTAAGAGTCAAATGAAAACGCAAAGTGCAAAACTTTAATAATATTAAATATAATGCATCAATCTTAATAGTTTATAGTATAAAAAGAAAACAGTTACAAACGTAAAAAAATTAAATAAAATATATTCATAAATTGATATAATTTTATAAAATTGGTTAAATATCTTACAATTTAGTATATTATATAAAATCATATTAATTTATAAATTTATTTTTATATACGTAATTTGAAGTTAATTTTTTTAAAAAATATAATACTAATTATACAAAATTTAAATTCTCAATTTTATTTTATTTTATTTAGTTATTTATTTTTAATCAAATGTAAAATGAGACAAACGTGTATTTGTCCCAAAATTTTGCGCACACAAGCAAGCAGACAGAGCTCTCAAAAGGCAGAGGCGCTTCAGCTCAGAGCACCCCCCCAATTCTCTTTCATCCTTCCGTCTTCCATAGCAATTCCACCAATCAACAGACCCCACAAATCTCTCTCTCTCTCTCTCTCTCTCTCTCTCTGCTAATTCCCTTCAACAATGCCAGCTTCTCCTTCCTTACCATCAGGTCCATACCCAAACCTAAATTCTCTATTTCTGCTAAATTTGAACACATTTGTGTTTTGATTCACTCGGGATTTGATTTTTGTTTCTTTGTTCTGTTTTGTATTTGGTTCAGAAACTAGGACCAAATGGAAGAAGCGAAAGAGAGAGCCCCAAATCAACCGCCGGCAGAAGCACGAGATGGACGAAGACGACGACGAGGATGACCCTCCTCCACCCGCCCACCACGACGACGACCTCGACCCCCATGATGAGGCCGAAGACCCCCAATCCGGCGCCGTTGTTCCTCCTCCCCACGAGAGTGAGGTCCTCAAAGACGGTGGGGTCCGCGTCTGTGGTTTCCCCCCCGTCGTCAAGCACGCCGTGAACCGGCCCCACTCCTCTGTGCTGGCCATCGTGGCCTCCGAGCGGGCCAATCAGAGCGGAGAGAGCGGAAAGGGCCAGCAGCACCTCCAGACTCCGTTGCCCGTCTTGGAAAATGTCTCCTACGGGCAGCTCCAGGCACTGTCCGCTGTCCCCGCGGATTCCCCGGTGTTCGATCAGGACCGGACGGACGGTGCTGGTTCGGCCTATGTGATCACGCCTCCGCAGATCATGGAAGGGCGTGGTGTTGTCAAGCGGTTTGGGCCTAGGGTTCATGTGGTTCCAATGCATTCAGGTTTGATTTTACCTATTCGTGAAAAATCACATACTTACATGTTAAATTTATGGGGGTGACCGGGTTTTGAGCTAGTTGTGCAACACTGCCCACTCCAACATTTCTTTTCTTGCTGAGACTTTTGCTGGACCGGGGGAGAGGGGGAGAGGGAGTGAGTAGCTTTGAATGGTATAAATAGCTCAGTTTGGGATTTTTAGTTTCGTTTGGTGAACGAAGTTGAGCTAAACGGACTTTTCAACTACTCCCGAGCCTCTTTAAGAAACATTTGACTATTTTCACGTCATATGTGATCCGCTAAGAAAGTTCTGGTTCATCTGCCTACACTGTTTCTAGTGCAAGCTTATGTTCCTTTCAGTGGTTTTCAGCCAACTTAGTTTAGAGGAGTGGGACAATTCTCCTAGGTTATATTCTAACCGCTTAAGAGCTTATAAATTTATTCTTGGGATATTTTGGGTCTTTAATACTAGGCTTGGTGTCATTATCAGCTACTGATTTACCATCATGGAACCAACGAAGTACATTTTTTTTTTGATAAGTAACGAAGTACATTTTGTTTGTTTGTTTTATTCTTTCTGGGGCTCTATCCTTATCCCCCCCCTTTGATATTGTTTTATGCAAATCTCTCTCTCTCTCCCCCCCTCTCTCTGCGTGTGCATGTGCGTGTGGGTGGATTGTATGTGGATGTATATGTGTTGGCTCAGTTTCCATGTAGTAATGTTGTCTTGTTCTTGCTGGGATTCTGCTGTATGCAGATTGGTTTTCACCGGCTACAGTGCATCGGCTGGAAAGGCAAGTGGTGCCACATTTTTTCTCTGGGAAATCACCGGACCATTCACCAGAGAAATACATGGAATGTAGGAATTACATTGTTGCCAAATACATGGAGAGTCCGGAGAAGAGGATTGTCGTCTCTGATTGCCAAGGGTTGGTAGTTGGCATTGATAATGAAGATTTGACACGAATTGTTCGGTTTCTTGATCACTGGGGAATTATCAACTACTGTGCGGAATCACCAAGTCGTGAGCCTTGTATTGGTGGTTTCTACTTGAGGGAGGATTCAAATGGTGATATCCATGTGCCATCAGCTGCTCTAAAGTCTATTGATAGTTTAATAAAATTTGACAGGCCTAAATGTCGGCTTAAAGCGGCTGATGTTTATTTGTCATTGTCATCTCACAATGCTGATGCCTCTGATTTGGACAACAGAATCCGAGAGCATCTGTCTGAAAATCACTGCAATCATTGTTCTCGGTCTCTTACCACTGTGTACTATCAGTCACAGAAGGAGGTAGAATACATTTTCTTGCCGTCACCTTTTTGTTTGTTTACCATCATCATTCTATCATTATTTGTTTTTTCATTCATGTTTTTTGTTAAATAGGTTCTCTGTCCAAAAGAATAACAGTAAGTACTGAACATTAACTAAATTTCAGCATGTGATCCCAAATTTTACCACTACATGTAAACTTAAATAGGAAATTAATATTTCTGTCTAATATGTTATAATTTTTTTTATGTAGATACATGTAATTTTTTATAAGTAATTTTTTGTCTAATATTAATGCCAGCCAAAGACCATCTGTTTATATAGATCTCAATCAAAAGGTGGTCTATTCATATGATGATAAATTAAAATCTTATATAAAGATCATCGTGCACCGTTTTAGCTCCAATTTGGTTTTTCTACTCCCAAGTAGAGAAGTAATTCTTGTCAAAAAATTAATATTTGTAGTTATTATCCGGAGAGTAATTGTGGGGAAAATTAATGCCCAGCACTATGCTCAAAGAAATTGAAAAGTAATTCTTTGTTATATTATCTTAGTGAGAAAGCATCATTGTCCACATCTTACTCTGATTTTTCTGATAAGCTAATTGAAAATATCCCCTGTGAAACCAGGCATGCATCAATCGAATGGCTTGAGGCTTGATAAATGGGTTAAAAATTTTGAGAAACTAGCTGCATGTTAACAAGTCCATAAAATGGTGCAAATTTTTTAACAAGCCTGGGCCATATACCAAACAAGATATCTAATTGATATGGAGCAGATAAGCAGCTTAGCCATTTCTATTCACCCTGCTCGATGACTTTGGGAACCTCGTTACGTGTGAATGTGGATATAAATTATTATTTATTATCTGATTATTTGATTCAACTATAATGGCTGATTAGCATCTCATGTGATAGATTGATACACAACTATGCTCTGATTGCTTTCAAGAAGGGAGGTTCGTTACTGGACATTCCAGCATAGACTTTATAAGGGTGGATTCAACAAATGATTATGCTGACCCAGATGGGGAAAGCTGGACCGATCAGGAAACCTTACTTCTACTTGAGGCGATGGAGATCTACAATGAGAATTGGAATGAAATTGCTGAACATGTTGGTACCAAATCAAAAGCACAATGCATTCTTCACTTTCTCCGACTACCAATGGAGAATGGCCTACTGGAAAATATTGAAGTTCCCAGCATGTCATCCAACTCGCTAAATGGAGATGATCATGGAAGATCCCATTTAAATTATAATGGGGATTTGGCAGGTGGCATTATTTACTTAAAACATCCACCACTTAAGTAACAATATTTGTTATGGTATACCTATCAAAAAAAAAATATAATTGTTATGATATTGTGTTTTCATTACTTTTGTAGGATCCTGTCATCAAGATACTGACTCTGAAAACAGACTTCCTTTTGCAAATTCTGGGAATCCAGTTATGGCCCTGGTAAGTGACTGTGTTATCTTATTTAACCAAAAGGTCCATGATGTTTGTTTTTCAGTTAATGCTAATATTTTATCATTCTTTTCCAACCCCAACACTGTGAGTTCATTTTACCTCGTTCTTTCCTAATTTATTTTCGTTGAAGACAACACAAGAATTTTATTACCAGAAAGGATATGTATAAAGATGGAGAGAAGATGTTCCTTTATTTTTTTTGATAAGTAAAAAAGAAAAAAGGAAACAGTGCAAAATGAGAATGAGTATAGTTAAGACTGAATGGATGCTTTGAATCATATTTAAGAAAATAAGCTTTCTCTCTTAAGAATTTTACTCAAATTCAGTGAGACTAATGAAAGAGATGATATCATAGTTCATGTCAAAGATGGGCCATTTTCATACCTTGCTTGCTTGTGTTCTTACAGATCTAACCGGTGGAAAATTTTCTAGGTTGCCTTTTTGGCCTCTGCTGTTGGACCCAGAGTTGCTGCTGCATGTGCCCATGCATCCTTGGCTGCATTGTCTGAGGACGATGGCTTATCTGTTTCTGGAAGAATTTCACCAGTGGAAGGAACTGGACATGGTAATAGGTAGTGTATTTCCTTCTGATACTTTACAACACAGCATTGGTATTTTCCTTTGCTTGTTCTACTACCACTAGTTTAAATTAGGTTGTTTTCTTGGGCTTTTTGCTCATGCAATTGTCAGAGGGGTAAGATTTTGCAGTCTTTTTGTCATAGTTTTAGAAATTGTTGAGTATCATTGCTAAAAATCCTAACGTATGCCTGATGTAGGGAGTTTCGTATATTGCTATTTTGCATGTGCATTGTGGATTCTGTTCTCCTGGTGAACAATTTTAGAGGAAGGGTTTTTTACTATTATTATTTTTTGATAAGTAATGAAAGATTTTATTCCCAAAAGAAATAGGCATAAGCCCAAGTACACAGGAAGAAATAGGCCTAAGCCCAAGGCCATCTTTATTATGACTTACAGGAAACCCTCTAAAGGCTTTTTCATTGAAATTATTGCTTATGTATAAACATTAGCTTATGCATTCTGTACACAGAATAAAAATATTTCTTTTACACCTATGAAGGATGAATTCCGAGAGTACACATAGCAGAGAAGGTGGTCGTCTTGGAGAAAATGCAAATTCATTCCAGCACAAAGGTAAGAATAATATATTTTCCTGTTTCCAATTCTTCCTTTTCTGTCTTTTTTTTTCCTTTTTCTTTTTTCAAAAAATGATTAACTTGAGTATGTACTAAACTTTCACGTGGAATAAACTCCAGAAGAGAACTCAGGAGTACATGGTTCAAGGAATCATAACGAGGGGCACGTTTCATTATCTTCAGAGAAAGTTAAAGTTGCTGCGAAAGCTGGCCTTGCTGCTGCAGCAACTAAAGCAAAACTTTTTGCAGATCATGAAGAAAGGGAAATTCAGAGGCTATCTGCAAATATCATAAACCATCAGGTATAAATATTTCCAATTCTCTTAGATTTTTAAACTTTAGCCTTTTCCCTCTTTCTCCGTGTTTTCTCCCCTTCTATTCCATTTTGTTCTTTTATCTGTTAATATGTTACTGGCAGTTATTAGTTGTTTACTGTTAGTTGTTTTTTGTTAGTGGCTGGAATTGAATCTCTTGGTAGAAGTTGGAACCAAGCCTAGAGGTGAAGCACTTGAAATATGTGGCTCTGCTGGTTGTTTGCTGGTTTTCTGAAACTTTTGAATCTTTTATTTCTCGGCTTAAAATGACTGTTGTGAAGTTTTGAGTCGAGTTGTATTTATTGGTTATTTTAAATGTCGTGCAAGAACTATATGTACGTGGGCCATTGCCGTGGACTTTAATGGCGTGGACCTACATGATTTTCTTTTGTCTAATGCCCCTACTTAGCTAGGGTCTCTGTTCTTGTAACTGGGCATTTTGCCAATTTTTTAATTAATAAAACTTGCTTCCTTATCAAAAAGAAAAAAAATTTAAATGTCGTGCAACTACAATTCACCAAATAAGCCCAATGTATTTCTAAGGCCATAATGTTATCACCTTTGTCAACTTGTTTAAAAGGGAACATTACTATCATCTGCCTGCACTCATTCATTACCTTTAGTGTTATCTCATTGCTGAATATTGAACTTCCAGATATGGTGCCATGCAAGACATGATTATCTAACATGAAAAATCACATTCTAGAAATGTTGGATCTTTTCTGAGAATCAAAATTGCCACACCAATAAATGACCCATTTATTTATGTTATCATATATAGTTTACCATTGTTGTTTCTTTTACCAATGCTTTTATATGCTGTAGACATCTACTCAAATTGAACTCTACAAATTATATTTATCAAATATGAACCTCTCCTTGAAAGAAAATTAAATCTTTTTTACCATTTTCCTGCTGCAAAATTTCTGACAGTTGAAAAGATTAGAGCTGAAGCTGAAGCAATTTGCTGAAGTGGAGACATTTTTGATGAAAGAATGTGAACAAGCGGAGAGGACAAGACAGAGATATGCTGCTGAGCGAAATCGCATGATATCAACTCGATTTGGACCTGCTGGCGTTGCATCACCCAGTCTACCTGGTTCGTCTATGGTAAACAATAACACCAACAGTAGGCAACAAATGATGTCAGCGTCACCTTCACAGCCAAGCATTCCGGGATATGGCAACAATCAACCAGTCCATTCCCACATGCCATTTATGCCACGGCAGCAAATGTTTGGGTTGGGGCCAAGGCTGCCGATGGCAGCAATACAGCAGACCTCGTCTACCTCAAATTTCAGTGGCTCTGGGAATGCACAGCCTACTCATCATCCAATGCTACGACCAGTATCTGGTACCAACTCTGGTTTAGGTTGAGAAGGATAACTTGAGTTCCAAATTTTATGATTCTAACTCCTTTCAGTGATTCATTTCTGCATTGTGAACGAAAAAGGAGGGATAAGAATTATATGAATTAGCCATCAAATTTTTATCTGCCCCGACTTTTTCAGAGTTGTGATCTACATAGAAGTTATAAGGGGCAGTTCATGTAGGGCATGTAATTGTAAACAGTGAAGAAAAATAGAAATTAGATTTTTCCAAGTGAATTGTACTATGGAACTAGTGTTAAATCATATATTCCACTTCTGTTTTGCTCTTCCTTGAATTTACTTCCAAGTTTTCCAAGTGATATGAAGATTACATTCTTAGATTTGAAAGCTTTAAATTGCTATCAGTTTCATCCAATTTGCAATCTCATGTATTGTGGTTGAGTCATGTAGTTGTATTATTAACCTTAACTAGCTTGAAATGTGTCTTGAGTTCATGACACACTGGAATGTTAATTTTGAGGCCGTCTTTATTACAGAGAAATTTACCACCTTCTGCTATCTATGATTGTTGAAAAAACTCTAGATAGTAAACTATAAGTATTGTGAAGCCTTTAGCAAGTTTTTATGTTGCAACAAATGGTGCATTGGTCTTTATTGAACTGGAACATCGAAGATCTTTGCTTTTATCTTATTATGATCGCATATTTACCTATCAAAAAGATCTTTGCTCTTATCTTTATAGGAGAACAAAAATACAAAATCTTTTTCATTTACGAATTGCCAGCAGTAGGGAGGCATTCAGTTTTGCATTATTATTTTTTGATTAGTAATAATCTTTATTGATTAAATGCAACTAGGAAAAGTCCATGTACACGGAGGGTATACAAAAGAGACACCTCGTTACACTCTAGCAAGTTGAAAAAAACTCAAAAATTCATTGACATTCCCTCCCTTTAGTATAATAGCAGAAAACCATTGAACCAAAGTGGATATTGGATTTGTAGAGATTGGATTTGAGTTTGGATAGGAACAATAGATCACATCTTGAATCTGTTGGGGACTTTCTATAACATATCTAAAGGTTGAAGTAGTGGTTGTATTAGTAGGTGTAGTACTTAATAGCAACAAAATAAAAATAAAAATAAAAATAAAAAAGAAAGACGAGAGGGTAGGTAGATGAAAGAGATGTATAAGAAGATATAAAAGAAAAAAAATGGTGGTTGGGGGAAAGTTGGACATAAGGGGAAGAGATGATGATGATGATGATGATGATGATGAAGAAGAAGAAGAAGAAGAAGAAGAAGAAGAAGAAGAAGAAGAAGAAGAAGAAGAAGGCAGGGTTCTATAGGGAGGGAGAAGGTCTCCAACAGATTCAAGATGAAGGATGAAGGGAGGGAGAAGGATGAAGACAGGAGCGTTCTATAGGGAGATAGAGGATAAAACAGAGAGCTTCTCTCTTACAGGGTTTCTTTGTTAAGTCTATTAACTGAAATAGAGTGTGAAGAAAATAAATAGTTATTATTTAGTCATTTGTTTTAGACACTAATCCACGGCAACTTAAACAGTGACTACTAATAATATCATATTAACAAAATTTGTTTTTTCCCCTCTCAAAAGAGTTATTAATCTTCGAGTAAATAAAGTTACTATTGTTTTAATCATGATGGCAAAATTAAGGTATTAGGTTTTTTGAGAAAAAAAAAATTGGGGATGATTATAAGGTTATTGAACATTAAGTAATATTACAAGAACTTGAAAGTTCAACACGATAAACTTACAACTCAACGCCACCATATATAGGAGTGGCAAAAGGTTTTTATTTTTATCTTTTCGTTTCTTCTGGTAAGTACAAGCAGGAGGAAAGCTGTGGATGAACTGGAAGAAAGTTTCAAATGATGCAGGCAAGGGAAGCCATATCTCCTTCAGAAAGGCTACAATCTGGAGATCCCAGCTACTCGGTGAATGAAGCATATGATTGGAATTTTCTCTACTCCGGCAATGGGATGTTGGCCAAATCCTCTCTGTAAGGGATCCGGTCAAGCTCTGATCCTGGCCGACCGCGTTCCATATTGTTTTGTGCTGCTGGGGTATCCTTGTTGGGTTCAACATATGTTATAGCAGTGTCTTTTCGGATCATTAGGTAGATGACTGCCAGGATGTAGATAGCCATTAGGGGGAAAACTATGAGCCCTATGAACACATTTGCAACCTTTGGTAAATGGTTGTCAAGTAGCCAACCCACAAAGCCAGTGCTCAGGTAGTATATGTTGATTCCGATGATTCCCAGCCCTAGGACCCATGAGACCACTACAATCTGCATTTATAAACATTTTTTCAGATGCTTCGACAAGTGATCGATGCCAACAGATGTGATTGAGGATGACAAAATCTAATACAAAAGGTCATTTTTTCGTAATGAACACATCACATATGTTGAGTTATTGTGTGGTTCATCTCAATGTAATGGAGAAAGAATTCAAAAGGGAAAAGATAACAACTCACATATATTGAGTTCTTGTGTGGTCCCATCTTGGTGGTACTGCTACTGAATTTGAGGAGAGGGATTAGTGCAAATGGAAGCTCAAATGAGAGAATCATCTGTAAAACAGGTTAAAATTTATTGCAATATGTATGTATAGATTTTAGTATTGATATCAACATTTAGAAAGATGACAGTTTTTAAGAGTTACAAACCGATGCTATGATGATGAGTCTGCCTGCACCCGAAGATCCACCAATAATGGAAACAATAAGACTAGGTGTAATTGCAATGCACCTAGTCATCAGGTTCCGAGTCCACTTCTTCATCTTCAGGTCCAAAAAACCCTACAAATTAAATCAAATAAACTAAATTTAGTAAGCAAATTTTATCAAAATATTAGATATATTAAGGGAACTATAACAAACACAAATTATACAAAATAAACCCACAAACTAATGTGGCTTTATAGAATTTATTAGATCTACTTCATAATAAAAATAACTCTATAATCTGATGTACAATATCAAATCACATCATTTTGTTGCTAAAGTACTTTCTATATAGTTTAGGTATACTATTATTTAAGATTACCTGCATAATGAATTGCCCTGCATAAGTTCCTGTGATGGTGGAGCTTTGCCCTGAGGCCAGTAATGCAATGCCATAAATGGTTGAGCTTGACCGACCCAACACATTCTACATACATAAAACAACAACAACAACAACAACAACAAAAAGAGAGATTTTTTGTCAAGAATTTATGCTTAATATTTGATCATATGGACTCAAATTTCAATATTTGATGAACTTGAACCTTGAGAAGGAAAGAAGCGGAGTTAAGGTTAAGATCATTGCAACGATTTGCATTGTCAATTGTGAGGTTGTCGGCTGAGCAAACAGCACCAGATACAGAAACAACTGCAACATTTATTAGAAATGCAACAAACAATGCAAATCCACTCTCTATCAGGAAGTATCGACATGCATCCTGCAACAACAATCAATGGCAGCATCAAGTTTCTCAGATAAATTAATGAGAACATCTTCATGCATATATGCATGTATGAATGCATCAGAGCTCCAGCTTACATTGATGCCACGGACAGAACTGGGTATTTTTCTGGACAGCACGAGAGCTGAGTGGAGGAAGAGATTGTGCCTGTCGAATCAGAGAAAGAAATGCAATGAAAAAGATTCCTAGTTTCTTCATGTATGCTTCTGCAGAAACAAAAACAAAAAAGAAAAAGAAAAAAAACTCCTGCAGCAGCAATCAATGTGCATGGAGATTTTTATCAAGTATTCAAAATTTAAAAGTATTTTATAAAAATAAATTCACCAATTGATGCCATCTAATGCAATATATTTGATTTAATTCATTATAAAAAGAGTTTTATATATGTCAAATCATGTCGCAACGATTTTTAATATTCATGATTTAGTAAAATATTTTTGTGGACCAAACATTTTCTTTTGATCTCTTTTTATATATTATAAGAAAATTATTTATTTTACGATTAGTTATTTTTAATAAAATCATAATTTTTAATTAAAATAAGTTAGAAATAATCTTTCAATTAGAAATGATTGGTCACAAAAACTAAAATGACAGGAGGGAAGGGGGGCAGAGGGGATCGTACGGCATGACGAGGGCACCCAAGAGGGCGATGGCATCGCCGGTCGCACCTTGGCCTTTGAGTTTGGGTATGAACATTCCCTCAAGCACACCTGCTGCAGGAGGTTTGACGTAGCTCATTTCACCAAAGAAGCAAGCAGCCATTACGAACACAAGTACTGCTATCAATAATTCCAGCTTCCTAACCTGTTCATCATCATCATCATCATCATCATAAGTCAGAATTTTTTGAAATAAAATATTAAAAAAAGAACCCCAAAGGAGATTAGAACACAATCATAATATGTATTTCCCGAAACCTCGTTTGAATCGAGGGACAGTGACAAGAAATGTGTCTTGCATGCATATAATTTATAATTTTATTGCTTATTTAATGTTGTCTTAAATATATATACAGATTAGCAATAAATATAGCACGGTCCCTAGTTAAACATTAGGACACACAATACAAGTATATATATACATACATACATGTAGGTTATAAACCAAATGTATGTATATATATATATATATATACTTGTATTATGTATCCTATAACAATAGGATAATATAATCTAACGCCTTAAATAGGATATATATAACAATTTGCGTGGAATTTTATATATAACTTATCCCTCAAAAAAACTTATTAATTAGTGTAGTTTTTTAAAAAGCAACACATGTAGGTTATAAACCAAATGAGGGCATTATGGACATATATACATATATATATATATATATATATATATACCTTCAAGTAGTTTATACAAAGGGTACAAACAGTTATAAGCAAATGATCTTCATACTACTAAATATAACAAAATATAAAGAGAAACAATTTGTACTAAATTCCACGTACTCATTTAAAAAAAAAAAAAAAAAGGTAAATTATATGAGATTTATATGAAAAATTAATTTTTAATGATGGACTTTATTTTTCAAATAAAGTGCACAAATCTTACACACACCATTAATAGTACTGTATAATAACAAAGTTGTAAATTACTTCTACATTAATAGTACTACTGTATTCGGTGTGTGAATAAACAAGGGACAAATAAAGGATTTCTTTACCTACTTAAACCTTCCCCACGTGTATATATAATCTGGCCACATGCAAATACAAACAAAAACCAATAATGGAGAATCAAGTCAATGAAGTGTACTTAGATAGATGGGTAGTGTTATAGAAATCTCATTGAATTTTCTGTTCAGGATTTCTCTTCCAGTGGTCTCAGCAAGAGTGAGACAAGTTAAGAGCATGCATGATGCATGGCTGTTCATCATTCATCATTATTAAATATGACTGCAACCACATTCATCACAGCTGGAAAGATATGTGCCCCCATGCATCACCACATGCCATTATTTCTGACTTGATCATCTTTATTTCTGACTTGATCATCTTCTAAATGCAGCAGAGAGGATCTATGTATGTCGGAAATCTTTCAATTAAACTATATATTAAATTCAGATTTTTTAATCCTTTTTACTTAAAAAATATGGTGTAATATGACAATAGAATTGTTATTTTTTAAGTCATACAATTATCAGCAGTATTGAAAATAGCTAATAAAATTTAAAATAAAAAAGATTTACTTGATATATAATTGATGAGCAAGACACTTATATAATTTCCAATTTTAATGGAGTCATAAATTAATGTTCTTTTAAAAGAAAAAAAGGAATTATTATATACCCCATATTTCTGCAGACCAAGGAGTAAGAGAGTGCTTAAACCAGTGAGCAAAACTCCAGCCCATACTGGTATGTGGAACAATATGTTTAGTCCAAAGGCTGTCCCAATCACTGCCATAAATACAAAATTGACAACATCAGCCATACTTTCTTTCTCTCAATGTTTTATGTAATATGTTCTGTTTTTCATTTCTAAAAATGCAAATGGAAGATACAGACACAAATAAGATCGAAGAAAAGAATAGAATCATTGACATGATTCAAAAATATATATACATATAAGATGATTTCTTGACTTTAAAAAAACAAAAAAAAAAATAGACCTTCGGGTATGTCAGCAGCTATCACAGCAGCTTCAGCCAGCAACCATAAGCAATACTTGACATATTTTGGGTACTCAGCCTTGCATAATTCTGAAAGGTGTTTACCTGAGATCGATATACACAAATAAACAACATTATCTTACATATAATTGGTCACTTATTTTGGGTAGATTTATAGAAGATTTGTTTATTTTGTAGCCTTACCTGTGCTTACACCAAGATTTGCAGCCAGTGATTGAATTATGAGTGCAAACACCAATCCAATGAGCACCACCCAAAGTAGCTGAACAATATATACCAAATAGCACAACCATGAATGCTGAGTTTTCTTTTCTCTTGGAAAAATGATTTTCTCATTACTAACTATTACTAGGATAGCATTAAGTATCTATGCTTTGATTTAATTAGCAAATGCTTTCTTGCTGCATTTACTTAATTAGTTTTCCTGTTCTTTCTCAATCTTTCTGTGTATATGCTCTACTGTTTTTTTTATGTTTTATTTACCTCATATCCATGACTTGCTCCAGCTTGCAGATCAGTCTCCACTGTGACATGATATAACCATATATTCAAATGATGTAAACTTTTTAAATAAATACATAGAGAGCGAGAGAGACAGAGAGACTCACAATTTCCTGGGTCAAGATAAGCTAAGGAGACAAGGAATCCAGGACCTACATATGATAGAAACTTTCTCCATCCAGGTTTCTAGAACATAAAAAACAGTCAGAAACTGTATTAATGATATTTGTACTCAATTATTTGTCCTCAAAAGCTGGTAAGTTCTAAAAACATAGAAACAACACATTCATGGTAAATATATATTAACAATGATTAGAATAATGAGGAGATTGCTAGAAGGTCAAAGGCCAGCTGACGAAGATCAAACTTAAAAACTGAGAAATTTAGATGAAAAAAAAAAGTAAAGAAAAGAGATCAGAGACCTGATGGTTAGGATCTTCATCATGATCAAACTGTTTATCGACGAAAGGTGGGGCATCTCCCTCCACATCAAAGGCTGCTATGCGGTTACTCCCTCTACCTCTTGATGATTGAACTACATCCACACTCCCTTGCTGCTGTTGCTGTTGCTGTTGTAAGCTTCCCATCTCTCTCTAATCTCTCTCTCTCTCTCTCTCTCTCTCGCAACTTTAGCTCCTCGATCCAATAAAACTCTCAAACACAGCTCTTGTATTTATAATGCATGTCTTTAGTGAGTGGATCGGCATGGTTTCAAGTCTTTTGAAATTTATGACTCCATAAATCTTGAACTAGTATTATAAATCTCTCCCTCCCTCTCCAAATTAATAGCATTATATCAATACTTTATACATAGAGTACTCTAGTGACGAGTACTAGTGTATTAATTTAATAACGTGATATTTAGTACTCCAGTTTTGGACTGAGGTTGTATTTCAACATATTAAATTATGAAAATTCTGTAATTTGCTCTTTTATCTTATCATGAGGGGACAGTGTCCACCAACTTCTATATTTTTCCTTTGAAAAAAAGGATGATCAATGGTACTGATAACTAAAAGTGTCACTTTTTTTTTTTACCCTTTGAACTAGAAATATATCGCACTCTTATCTAGATAAAAGTGCTAACATTACTCATTAAACTATATAAAGTACTTGAATGGACATGATTGGTTTCACCCATTAGGATTAAATTGTTAATAACTAGTTAAATTAGAAAAAGTATTATGTATGAATAGAAATATCACTATTAAAAGTGAATTTATAAACTGGAGCAATCCTTCTAATGTTCGACAATATATGATCTAATACGTACTTTATAATAATAAAAGTGTCTGCTGTTGTGACAATTACGATGAATATACATAATAATAAAAAAGAAAGTAAGAGAAAAATAATACAGAGATTTATGTGATTCGACAATGTACATACATCTATAGGAGCGAATAGCAGTAATTTCACTCAGGGACGGAACCGGGTATCCCATTGGTTTTACTACCCTATATTAGTTCCTATTTTTCTCTTACAATCCTTGCAATGCTGAGATTTTTATCCTAGCGCCCCCCCAAATTTGTAAACCATAAATCTAAAACCAATGGTCATGCATATATTTAGAGAATAGCCTATTATTCTCTAGACTATAACTTCAAGACCATTGGTCCGAGTTTATTATAGTTGTACGCAGATATCAATACTAAGATTTTGTACATTGTGTGTTGGCCTGTGTCTGAGTTTGTCTTCCTAAACAAATTTACACAAATCAAATCATGAAAGTGATTTGATTAATATAACTCGTCCCTTTGGAACATATGTGATCAAATCATAACACGCATGGCTAGAGGACATGCTACGTGCAGCTTAACCATTCCTCAAGCCGGCTCTTTTGACTTTTCATAAAAAACTTTACATATAGTTAAAGATTGAAAACGTCCTTAGGAGACAAACTTGAGTGAAGATTAAGGGGCTGCTTGGATTGGGAAGTGGGTTGAGCTCATCTCAACTCACTTTCATTTCATCATTATATCTTTATAATTTTTTATACAAAACACAAATTTCTATACACCTTTTTCAAATCTCAATACATCTTTTTCAAATTCTAATACACATTTTTCAAATTTCAACACACATTTTTCAAATCTCAAAATAATAATAATATTAAAAAATAAACTCATCTCATCTCAACTCATCTCATCTCCGAATCCAAGCGGGGCCTAAAAATGACAATTATATATCAAAGCATGGATACTTCTAACGCGTTTCATCATAAGGAAATGAACTCAATTGACCAATTAAGTAGCTCACGGAAGTATAACTTTGGATAACTCAACTCCTCTAAGTTTTTATCCCAACTAAATTGGAATCAGCTCTATAAATCCTTGTCAATTAACCAGGCCACATGTTTTCTTTTCCATAAGTCTATTCCATCCAAAATCATACAGGTATCCCTATTAACATATCCATTTTCACCAATAGCAACCATGCTTTTATAAGCTTTCCTCAAACTTTTTCTTTTTCAACAATGCATTAATCAGTCTCGCTCTATTATTATTATTATTATTTTATCTTATTTTCTTTTCTTCAATGCAGAGTACTTTATTCCAACTTATATTATGTTCTTTTTCTTATTCTATTTGCTGTGAGTTTATATATTTGTTTATTTATCCCTTTTTTCCCTTTTTTTGCTTAATGTGTTTTGCAAGAGTGTGTGGTGAAGACAAGCAAAAGTTCAGCCTATGCATATATTATTTTAATAGTTATTTAGTCTAGTAAATTATAAAACTACTTTAATAGTTATTTAGCTTAACAAATTAATATACTTAAGAAAACATATAGATTTGTGCTGTTGTGCATATATTATAATTTATATAAAATATATATAGATTCCTGCATATATTATATATATAGATTTGTGCATATATAATTCATGCATATATTATATTTATATATATAATATATATACTGATTTATACATATATTATATATTTATATATTTCTAAGTTGATCGCCCTCCCCAAATATTAATTATTGGTTCCGCCCCTAATTTTAATATTATTTAAAATAGAATTACATCATATGTATTTATGTTAATCCTAAGTGTATCGATGTATTTAAAAAAATTCCGCTCTAGCATTTGTTTCTTTGTCGTTGTGCATGCAGTAAATATTAGCCACATATTCCAATAAAAAGAATTATAGATATTTTTTTATAAAAGTTAAATTATTTATTATATTTTCTATAAAAAATTAATTTTATTTATTTATTAATAATAAGATGAAATACTTTCACGAAACAAATCGGCTTTTCTTCACTAAGACATGATGATAAATATCTAAGAAAATCGAACCACCCCTTTATTCTTTTTCTACGTGAAATATAAACAAAAACTATATACACCAACTAGTAGTCAGCCTTTATATTAAATGGACATGAATTTTGTCTGGTGATCATCTGTTGCTTGGCCGAAGGGGGAGAGAGAGAGAAATGATTATGACGACGTCAATGACGATATTGGGTTCTTTTATTAATTGATATACTGCAAATAGAAACAAAATAGTACTGTTCGTTGAAGCCATTCATTTGGAACTTTATATTCAGAAGAAAGTCCCTTAAAGAATCACATATAGTACTTTATTCTCTCTCTCTACATATATATATATATATAAGAGTTGAAAGCCTGCAGGCAGAATGTAAAGCGTGTACGTACGTGATAACATATACAACCTGCATCCATGTAATTACGATTGTCAAGTTTCACGCCGTTCATGATATTTTCTTTGTAATTTTTTTTAAAAAATGGTATTTGCAATCGTAAAGTCTATAAATATAGTATAAATATTTAAAAAAAATAAATAAATATGAGATTTACATAAAAATATTAATTTTTTAATAATAAACCAACTCTTTTTCAAAACATTTATACCATATTTGCACATTATTAATTAATTCGTCCGACCACTAGACGTAGTACTACTGCTATAATATTTAGAAAATTAATCTTTTTGTCTGTTTTATATTTTAATTCGCTATGGGTACGTACGCAGATCACATACACACATGATATATATATATATATATATATATATATAATGTTCTAATGATTCTGTTCAAACAGTAAATAATTCTGATAAATTAATTGTACGTTCATCTTCTGCTCATTATCTGAAAATTCTTCTTAATTCGATCATTCTTTTTATTGATAAATAAACATCATTGTTAATATAAAATATTAAAAATTGTTCTTCTTGATCTCATCAGTTAATTTAACCTTTGAATCCATTATCTGAAATGGAAGGCCGCCGAAAACCACCGATGGATCTGATCCAGACCCAGTACTACTGAATGATCAGATCGATTAAAAAATTATAAAAATCAGATAATTAATCTATAATATTGACACATGAGGATCGACTGATCAGATCTAATGGCCCTAACAGGTAGCTAGCTGTATGTATATATATAGTAAGTTTGGCTGATTAAGCAACTCAATACTTTGTAGTAAGTTGGGATCAATACTGTATGTAGTAAGTTTGGCCTGCATGTATACATTATTGTCTCTGTTATGAATTAAAGGACGGCCGTAAAGAGATTGAAGATGATTTATTTTTACATTCTAACGATCAAACCTGATCCACTAATTCAAATAAATATTTTAATGAATGCATGGAGCATGCATGATCTAATTCAACATTATACTAAATAATTTTCTAAGCACAGAGCTTCACTTTCATGAGACCAGCCGATACTGGTCATGATCATATTGATCAACTATATATCTATATCTCCAAATTAAAATACATCATTAAGTTAGATTTATATATAATTAAATTTCTTATTAATTTATTAATTTCTAATTCTTTTAATAAGTAATATCACTAAATAAAAATAGTATTTTATTTATTTATTTATTGTATAATGTCTCAATTAGACAACGTCCAACTAATAGACGTATATGCTTAGTACCACTAGTAGAGCCAATGGCATGACCCTTGCATCTTATACATAATTAGTCATCCACATTATTTGGTATCAAACTTAAACATATAATTAATAACGCATTCAAACTACATCATATCATATATTATATTTGGAACATGGCCGCCATGTCAGCATTATGAATACACAGTCAGCATTAATATATATACATCGATCTACAACTTTTTTAAAACTCATTTAATTACAATCAATCACCAATACAGTTATGCCACTTCATTAAAAATAGATCTCAAAAATAGTTGTTAAAAAGTTATAAATTGATGATTTCAAAGTTATAAAAAATAGTAACGATACACTTATCAGTAGTTTATTATTTGTTTATTATTATTAGTGTATTTATTTTTTTATTTTTTTCTTTTACATATTTTTTTGACATCTTTAATTATTAAGAAAAAAAATTTTAAAAATAAAAAAAGTGATAGAAGAGTATTAAATAAATAATAAGTATATCATTATTTATAAAAATAAATAAATAAATAAATAAAAGGAGAAGCTTGATTTTGGCAGTTATTCATATGACCCTAAAAAGAAGTACTCCATGTCAGACATTGTTTGCCTTTGATTATGGAGTTTGAATAATATAAAATTTATAGAGCACTAGTGATTGTGTCCAAGGCATGTGGAATGCACGTGCTTCTTAATGGCAGCCATGCAACAAAAAGGAGTTTAATTGTGTCCTATTTTAATTGAATTATGCCACTTGCAACAATACTTAGCATATATTTTATGATTAAATTAAGATACTCACCGACAGTTTTGGATAATTAGGATAATAAGACAAGCAAAACCATAATAAAATTGAGGGGCAGTTGAGATTTAATTACAAATTATCTTGGATTAATTGTACATCATGATCAGCAGACGTCTTTAAAAGTTAAGCATGCTGCATAATTCAGGTCAGCTCAAATGGGTAGCCAACTAGGTCCTTAAGACCTCCACCTTGAGTAGCCTCTTATATTTTGCCTAAAAGATGGAAAATTTAATAAAAAAATTAAATATAACTTTTTTATTTAAAAATATTTTAATCAAGATGTACAAGTATTTTAAACAATAGTAAAATTAGAATAAAAATAGCAAAGTAATGTGAATTTTGATGTTGATAGAAAATTAAGAAATAAAAGAAATATATATTATTTAAAATAAAAGTAACTATTTAAGTTATAAAGAAGTATATAATATTTGCATCTCAAAATCTTCAAATAAAATATTATTATTTAATTTTAAATATTATTTTTATTATTTTTAAACTAGAATATAATATACTTAATGATTGTCTAAGACTACAAAATATATTGAGTGCCGCCCCTGCTACATATATCATTATCGGTAGGGCTGCAAATGATCCGATCAAAGACGAGTTCGAGTCGAGTCGAGTCGAGCTGGACTCAAATAACTCAAGTTCGAGTCGGGCTGAGAGTTTGCCGAGTCGAGTCAAATTCGAGCCGATCAAAGACGAGCTTGAGTCGAATCGAGTTATTTATTAATCTTTGTTTTTACTCTCTAACGAACAAGCCGAACTTAGTCGAGTAATTACTCGAGTTTCTTATTCTTTATAAATATTTGACTCAATAATTTTTTTGTGAACTTAATACATTATTATTGTAAAGAAATAAAATACTACTTCTACGTAAAGTAACAAAATATATTACTTATACAAAATATCAAAAATAATATATATAACACAAAAAATATATATAATAAAAGAATATATGTAAGAATATATGCAAGATTATATATATGTATATAGAAATATTACGAGTGTTGTTACGAGCTCAAAACGAGTCGAATCGAGTTTATACGAATTTTGTTCACGAATACAAACCGAGTTTATACGAGTCGAGTTGAGATTATACGAGTTTAGCTCGTTTAATATTCGAACCAATATTTGTGCTCACGAACAACTCATTTATTAAATGAATCGAGTTCAAATCGAGTTTATACGAGTCGAGCTCAAATTGTTCACAAGCAGCTCTATTCGTTTGCAGCCCTAATTATCGATTAAAATCTTAAACCAATTAACTTGTTTTTAATCTTTAGTATATCCTAAGAAAAATATTCATTAAGTTCTTATCTGAACTAATTGAGGGTTTCGAGCGGTAAACAGATCATCATGAAGGATAAAAACACGCGATATTCTTGTTATTTCAAGTTATGTCAACAAGTTAATAATCAAAATTTTTTCTATCTTCTTCTAAATACAATGACATACAATATTGCATCTATCTTTGTTAATATGCGGAAATTTATATATTTAAAGATATTTAATTTTAGTCGTCACAATATATGCTCAAACATCATTACGAGATTATTGATCTAACATGTTATGATATGATTGGTAATATTTAGTGCATGTTTGGGATTACAATTAGAAATATAGCTTATAGTTTTAGGGTTATAACTTAAATAATAAGTTTTATATTTCAAAAGTTGTTTATTGTTTAGTAAATATGTATTTTCAAACTGTTTTTAAAATTCATTACAGTATTTTTTTTTGCAAAATATACTGTTATCCGCATGAGTTTTTTTATTAAAAGCTTCATTTTAATACTTTTTAAAAAAGTAGACTTTCAATTTTTTTAACTGATTAAAGCATTTTTTATGAAGTTATCAAATATGTTATTTTTTCTTTAAAGAGTTTTTAAGTGATTAAAAATATTTTTTAAATTTCGAGATGCAATCCCAAACAAATTCTTAAGCTTAATGGGTTATATGGGTTAGGTTTCTTGAAAAAAAAAAATTATTATGAGAGGGATTGAAGAATTTGCTGTTTGTTCTAAGGAGCAATTTTCTAGAGACACTTCCCAATAAAATTAGATGGATTTCATTAGAGCAGAGAATAGGAGGAGGTAATTAGAATCTCATTTTATAGTGTGTGATATCCATTACAGTAACTCAATCCGTTCAATTGGGAAAATGTTTGGGAGAACAAGATACCTATAAAAGCTACCTACTTTTGGATAACTTCAAAAGAATATTATTGTGATGTATTGGTATGGCATGTACGTATAAGAAGAGTAGGAAATGAACATAAATTGTTAATCTTGGAATTATGAGGTGGCTAGCTCTATTTAAATTCTATTTTCAGTTTGTTGAGCTCAATCCACAGAGAATCCCGTCAGACGATATGCTAATTTCCCTCACTAGTGAAACGACTCGTTTATGCCACATAGGGTGTGCACGAACCGTCCTCTATTTGGGAACTGCAAATAGAATTATTCAAACTATTATCATTTTCCAAATCATACAAAGATGGGCTAACTTTTAAAAGTTTCAAATTATATATATATATATATATATATTGCATCCGGCAGCTCAACCAACCCCCAAAAAAAAAAATTAATATCCTTCCCCCTTGAAATCAAAATGTTTCAAAAGCATGATAAATGTTGCTATATCAGATAGATGCATGCTTCAAAGATTTCTTTTCCTAAAAACTTTTTATCATTAGATGATTGCAAGTTTGGTTTTGTTTAATTTCTCTATTTTCTATGACTTCTGTACTCCTTTTTATGTTTTCTTATCAGGCTTTGCTCTTGTATATATTCCGCAACACCTTGATGATCTCGCACCAGTTCAAAAACAGATCCAAAAAAGACATGGTAATGGTATAAACTCGAGCTTTCTCTCCTAGATAATCTGCAAATGCACTTATTTATTTATTTATTTTTCTTTTAATCATTTTTTATTTATCTTTAAACATTTTTAAAAAAATGGCTACTAATCAATTACTTAAGTATTAATCACTAGGAAAAATTGGAAGTAAATTTAAGGAAGAGCAAAACAAAAGTGAAATATATAATTAACACTAGTTTCATAGTACAATTCACTAGGAATAATCTAATTTCTAATTTTCTTCCCTGTTTACAATTACAAGCCCTACATGAACTGCCCCTTATAACTTCTATGTAGAATCCAACCTGAAAATGTCGAGGCAGATAAAAATTTGATGGCTAATTTTTATAATTCTTATCCCTTCTTTTTCGTACTCAATGCAGAAATGAAACACACAAAGGAATTAGAATCATAAAATTTGGAACTCATCAAGTTATCCATTTCAACCTAAACCAGAGCTATCACCAGAATCAAATAGAGTTCTCTTTTTGATTCTCAGAAAAGATCCAACATTCCTAGAGAATGATTTTGCACGTTAGATAATTATATCTTCATGGCACCATTTATAGAAGCTCAATATTCATCTTGGAGATAACACTAATGGTAATGAATGAATGCAGGCAGATGATAGTAATGTTCCCTTTTAAACAAGTTGATGAAAGTCATGAAAACATTATGGCATTAGAAACACAATGGGCTTATTTGGTGAATTTTAGTTACAATTAAGTCATTCAAAACAACTCGACTCAAAACTTCATGCAATTAATTAATGGTGTGAATGGTCGCCTGCAAGCCAATAAATTAAATGGCCACTCTAGTTTACAACATTCGTTTTTAAGCCAAGAAATAAATGATTCAAAAGTTTGCTTAGCAATAACTCTTGGGTAAAAGATCTGTTGATGGAAGGGGACAGGGGGTGGAATGTGGGTTTGGTCAGTGATATATTTTGCAAGGAGGAAGCTGAGTTAGTATGTGGCATTCCTGATAGGAGGATTTGGATGCACTCCAAAAATGGGGTTTTCATGGTTAGGAGTGGCTATCACCTTGAGATGGCAAGGAGGCAAAGGGGGAGGGGTGAGTGCTCTGGTGTTGATGATATGAAGAGGAATGAATGCCTACCAATTAAAAAAGAACATGTTTCAGAGGAAGATGTGTGAGTCTCATCTGTGTCCGATCTCCTAGAAGGAAAGTGGAAAATGTGGCACATGTGCTTTAGGCTTGTAGTACCTCGTCAGATGTGTGGTTTGACCATTCTGGACCAATCAATCCAGAAATGGCAGTGTATTGAAGATGACTTAATGGTGTTCCGGAGATCTCTGATGAGCAAGAGCTTTTTCAGATGATGTCTTGGAGATCAGAGTGGCAGTAACCATGTGGTGTATTTGGATGCGCAGAAATAAGTTTGTCTTTGAGCAAACTTTCTCCTTTAAGGGTAGTGAGAAACAGGGGTAGCTCAATATATTTTGTGGTCTAAGGCAATCATTAAGTATATTATACTTTAATTTAAAAAATAATAATAATAATATTTAAATATTAAATAAAGAAATTTTATTTGAAGATTTTGAGATGCAAAACAAATATTAAAATTATTTTATTTATAATATCTATAAATAATATAAAATTTTAAAAGAGAATATAATTTATTTGTAAATATAGTATACTTCTTTATAACTTAAATACTTACTTTTATTTTAAGTAATATATACTTCTCATAATACTTAATTTTGAAAATAAATAAAGCCATCAAGTATCAAAATACACATCATTTTTTTACCTTTATTCCAATTTCACTATTGTTTAAAAATTTTGTACATTTTGAATAATATTTTTTTAAATAAAAAACTTATATATATATATATATACATATTGAGAAATTCTAAACATACACCTACACACCACACACCACATCTTTTTTTTTTAATTTTTTAATTTTTTTTTTTATAAAACATTTGGAATATGAATAATGAGTAAAAAAATTAATTATTTAAGAAAAAGAAATTTATAAAAAAATTTAAAAAAATATTAATTATTTTTTATTTTAATTGTATTCAATTTTTTTAAAATTTCTTTTTCTTAAATAATTTATTTTTTTTACTCATTATTCATATTCCAAATGTTTTATAACCAAAAAAAATTTAAAAAATTTTTTTTAAAAAAAAGATGAGGTGTGTGGCGTGTAAGTGTATGTGTAGAAGTCACCATATATATATATCTATATATATATATATTTACCAAATTCTCCATCTTTTAGGCAAAATTTGGGGGCCTACTCAAAGTGGGGGCTAGTTGCCTAGCCCTTTGAGCCGGCCTTGGTGAGAGACCATATCAGGTGGAAGGCACCAGAGGGCAGTAAAGTTAAGCTGCAATGGAGATGAAGAACAGTAGGATGGGTGCAGGGATTATTATCCGTGACTCAAGGGGGGGAGTTTTGGTCTCTCTTTGTATGAACAAAGGTGTTTCTAGTCCTGTGGTGGCTGAAACTCTTACCTTGTGGAGGGCAGTGGAACTTTGTGTTGAGTTATATATTATTGATGTTTTTGAAGGAGATGCATAGAATGTGATGAAGGATGTTAATAGCATAGAGGATTTGAGCTCATGGTATGGGCATTTGAATGATGATATTAGAGCTTTCTTTGCATGTAGGGAACGGTGGGAAATTTTACATGTTCTTAGGGAGGGTAATAAGGTAGCAAACAAATTGGCAAAGTTGGCTTTGCCCCTTATAGAGGAGTTAGTCTAGGGTAGAGGAATGCCCTGAGGAAGTTAGAGGGAGTATATGTTTGACAAACTTTGTATAGATTGAATTTTAAGATGAATGAAGTAAACAAAAAAAAAGATTCAAAAGTTTCTGAAAACAAGCAAGCAATCAACAGAGCCAAATACATTTCAAGTGCTTCCCCTCTAGGCTTGGTTCCAACTTATACCAAGAGATTCAACTCCAGCCACTAACAAAAAACAACTAACAGTAAACAACTAATAACCGCCAGAAGAATAGAATCCACAATGCACACACAAAAGAGCAGTATACGAAACTCCCTTCATCAGGCATGATTAGGATTTTTGCAATGAAAACAATTTCTAAAATTAAGACAAAAGACTGCAAATTCACTAGAAGAATTTTGGCTTTTTGGGAGCATGAGAAGAGTGGAGAATTTACGGTCAAAAGTGCTTAAAGATTTTTTCATAACCTAAAGAAGCACAGTAATGTGTGTGTTGGCGTGTTGGGGGGGAAGCTCAAAGTAATATTCTTATGTCAGCTAGCAGTAGAGAGAATGAGAATGATCCCGTGGAGATTGGATTGTTAGCTATCTTGAGGGGATTGCAGTTGTGCTACCCGATGGGAATAAGGTATCTTATCATTGAAAGAGACTCATTATTGAGTGTTGATGCTATTTTAGCAACTGGTGAATCTCTGTCTCTATTTGGAAAAATGATGCATGAGATAAGAAGCTTGATGAAAAAGATGCCTAAAGTCATAGTGCAACGTGTAGGACGGATGGCTAATGTAGCTTGATTCTTTAATAATAATAATAATAATAAAGACTTTGGTTTTTGCTGAAGGCAATATTCAACGTGCATTGAGAATTCTGTAGTGTAATATCCAATCCATTATTCACTCCCCATCTCATGAACTATCCAAAATATACCCAGGCCAGTTTCTTCTAAGTTATAGGTTCGATGATATATAAATTAATGCTATTCTTTCTAACCAGTGATCCTAAGAGCAAGTCTTCATGAATGGCATTCTCAAGCCTTGTCAAACTGGGAAGCTTCTTCATCGCTTGTCAAACCATCAATCTCTTTGCAGCTCCACTTTTGAAATAATTTACCTTCTCAAAGTCCTACAGAGAGCAACACGGTAACCTGATAGTAACAATCTGTATATACATAATAATGGGTTGTAATCAATCTGAAACTATAGAAGATCATGAATATCTATTGCAATTACATGATGTAAACAGTTGTAATTAGTGCATCTTACATAGCAATCCCCATAATCAGAAAGGAAAGGATATAGAAATTGACATCCATGAAAGTATATAGTAATATAGACAATCAGGAACTACTTTCATCATTTGGTTCATGGATACCCGGTAAATATATATAGTTGGACCTGTTAATTGGTCTCAATGCCCTTTCCAAAGGGTTTCTCAATCATTTATATAGAGGAAAGAATTATACATCATGTTGCCAACTTCTAACTACTAACCTCCAACTACCAACTACTAACTATACATCATGTTGTCATCTTTACAAATAAGTCAAAAAAGTTAGTCAAATATTTACACAACTTCTAACTACTAATCTCCAACTACCAACTACCAGCTACCCTTAGTATGCTATGCTAACACCCCCCCTCAAATTGATACGGGTTGATCAACAAGCATCAATTTGCTTTTTAGGAAGCAATGTCAATGGCGAGTAAGAGCCTTAGTGAAGATATCAACAATTTGTAGTTCAGTAGAAACATATGGAAGAGTGATAGCACGAGCTTCAAAGGCTTCACGGATATAGTGACAATCAACTTCAATATGTTTAGTGCGCTTATGATAGACAGGATTGGCCGTGATCTGAATAGCACTTGTATTATCAGCATGTAAAGGTGTAAGATTGGTCTGAGAGAAGTTTAACTCAGCAAGCAAACCTTGAAGCCAAAATCTCGGAACAAGCAAGGAACATTGTCCTGTACTCAGATTTCGTAGAAGACTTAGAAACTCTGTCTTACTTCTTACTCTTCCAGGAGATCAACGCATCACCTAAAACCACGCACCAACCAGTGATGGAGCGACGTGTATCAGCACAACCATCCCAATCAGCATCGCTATAAGCAGCAAGGCGAGGAGAATTGCCTGCAGGAAAGAATAAGCCATGGGAAGAAGTTCCCTGAATATAGCATATAATCCTACGGACAACAACCAAATGAAGATAACGAGGAGTCTAAAGAAACTGGCTGACTTGTTGTATAGCAAAAGAAATGTCAGGTCTAGTAATGATGAGATAGACCAAGCTACCCACCAACTTCCTGTATAAACTGGGATCAGGAAGTAAGTCACCCTCCTCTTTGCGAAGCTTGACATTTAATTCCATGGGAGTATCAACAGAGGTAGCTTCTTGTAGGCCAGCTGTAGCCACCAAGTCACACGCATACTTATGTTGATTAAGTGAAATGCCGGAGGGACTACGATCCACCTCAAGACCAAGAAAATATGTGAGAGACCCAAGATCTTTCATATGAAAAGACTCAGAGAGATAAGTCTTAAGCTGATCAAGTAAAGCAAAATCGGAACCAGTGATCACAATATCATCAACATAAACCAAAAGAACAACAAAACCCATGTTTGTTTGCAGAAGAAATAATAAAGTGTCATGCTTGCTCTGCTTGAATGAAACTTGTAATAAAGTGGTTCGAAATTTATCAAACCAAGCCCTCGGAGCTTGTTTGAGACCATAAATAGAGCAATGAAGCTTACACACTTGTGAAGTCGAAGAGGGAAACAATCCCGGGGGTGGTTTCACTTAAATACACTCTTTAAGGTCCCCGTGAAGAAAATCATTCTTGACATCCATCTGATGGAGCGGCCAATCTTGAGAAGCAGCAAGAGCTAGAATAGTACGAACGGTAGTCATCTTAGCCACAGGAGCAAAGGTTTCTTCATAATTGATACCATATTCTTGATTATTCCCAAGTGCCACAAGCCGAGCTTTGTAACGATCTAAACTTCCATCAGATTGGACCTTGACGGAGTAAACCCATTGCAACCCAAAGGAACAATAGTGGGAGGACATGGCTCAATGTCCTAGGTGTGATTGGCCTCTAGAGCGGCAATTTCTTCCTGCATAGCTTGTCGCTAACAATCATACTTGGCAGCGTGTGAGTAGCATGTGGGAATATCAAAGTTGGACAATGCAGCACTAAGAGCTGAAATAAAATTGCCAGAACTAGAAGAGGAAAATCCATACCTATCTGGGGGTACAGACACTCGAGAAGAGCGACGTACCAAAGACGCTAGAGATGTTGCAACTGACTGAATCTGGAGCGTGGTAGGATCAGATATCGGGTGAGCCACCGGAAGAGACTGTGGACAGGAGCGTCTCGTATCACAATACCTGGTTTAAAGCGAGAACTGACAGGAGGAAGATCTGAGGACTGTTGCTCAAAAGATAGGAGAACCACAGTAGAAGAATATGGCATAGAGGACGCAAGAAAGAAATATTGATTTTCAAAGAAAACAACATTCCTAAAAATACGTATACGATGTAATATTGGATCGTAACAAACAACTCCCTTTTGACACACATTATATTTCAAGAAAGTACATCGGACCGATTGAGCAAATAATTTATGTCGCTCATGAGGAGATAAATAAACAAAACATACACAACCAAAGATACAAAAGTTATCATAACTAGTTTGCTTAGCAAATAAATGAAAATAGAGAGATTCCATATGTAGGACTTGCGAAGGTAAACGATTAATCAAGTGAGTAGCAGTTTTCAAAGCGTCTACCCAAAACATGAATGGAACAGAAGATTCTAACAAGAGAATACGTACCACATCTAAGAGATGACGATTTTTGTGTTCGACTACTCCATTTTGTTGAGAAGTAGAAGGACATGAACGTTGATGAATAATACCCTTAGAAGCCAAGAATGCCTGAAACACAGCAGATAAATATTCACCACCGGAATCTGTGCGTAATGTCTTAATATAAGCAGAAAATTGATTGTCAACATACGCTAAAAACTCAGTGAAAGTACGAAAGACCTCAGATTTAGAGCGAAGAAAGTAGACCCAAGTAAATCTACTATGATCATCAATGAAAGTCAAGTAATATCTAAATTTTTCATGTGAATTAACTGGGGAAGGTCCCCAAACAACACTATGGATAAGATCAAAACAATGAAATGCTCTACTAGCATGCAAAGGGAAGGGAAGAGTTTTGCTTTTACCAAGTTTACACGAAGCACACTCAAGAGATAAAGAAGAACGGTTTTTATTACCAAGTAAACCAGAGTTCAATACATGAGATAAGATCTGAGTATTGAGATAGCCTAAACGATGATGCCACACCATACTAAGATCTGAAACATTGTTACAAGCAAAAAACTTAATAGAAGAAACTGGAGAAAAAGTTGGAACAAGCAAAAATAGTGGAAACAAGCGTCCCACTTTAGGTCCCTTCGTGATCGACTCCCCCGTGACCTAGTCTTGCAAAACACAACCATCACCAGAAAAATTAACAGCACAATTGTTATCAACTAATTGGCCAACAGAAATAAGATTCGTGGAAAGCTGAGGAGCAAGAAACATATCAGTGAATTTAGAAGAGGCATCTCCAACAGCAGCTATTGGCAAAAAACTGTCATTGGCAGTCTGAATAGCAGATTGACCAGCATAGGGCCGAACATGACACAAAGCGGTGGGATTATTAGTCATGTGATTAGAGGCCCCCGAGTCCACGTACCAGAGTTTAGTAGAATTGTTACCTTGGAACCCCGTTGCTGATAATGCAGAAATTAGCATCTGTTGCACCATTTCTGGGGTGCAGTAATCCGGTGCAGGAGGTGCAAGAACAGAGGACGCATCTGAAGGAGAGGCATGTGCTGCAGGAGGGACAATAACCGAAGTTTGAAATGCTTAGGTCTGACGATTCTAGGGGCGAATACGACATTCTTTGATAATGTGACCCTTCTTCTTGCAATAAGAGCAGAATTTCTTAGGACAATTTGCAGCAATATGCCCATATTCCTTGCAACAAAAACATTGCAAGTTTTTAGAATGCATAGTTGGTCCGCGTCCTTGAGCGGCATAAGCCAAAGTTGCCATTCTGGAACTGTCATGAGATTGCTCCAGGATAGCTTGAGTACTAAGACGACATTCTTTGCAAAGTAACTCACCAAAACAAACATCAAGAGAGGTAACAGGGGATCTGTTCAGTAAGGAGGAGCGGACAAATTCATATTCCGGACGTAGTTTCATAAGAAACTGATCACATTGGGCAGTCGTGTGAAAAGTCTAAATAGTTGAAAGAGCTACAACAGGAACATCTGCTGTAACTAAATCAGCATATTCATGCCAGAGAGTCAGAAATGCCGAGTAGTAGTCTTGGATGGAAAGACTACCATGTTGAAACATGGCAATCGCATGTTCTAACTAAAAGCGACGAGCATCATTATCCTGGTGATAAACCTTCTTCAAGTAATCCCACATGGATTGGGCGGGGCGATGGGACCGCAAGTTGGTGACAATATCGATCTCAAAGACACAGATCAATCTTTGAAAATTAGATCTAAAAAAATGGAAGAGGAATCGATGGGAATGAAATGGGAAATCTGGCATGTTGGGTGATCAACCGTTGGCTTACATGAGCTTAGTGTGTCCATCTCTTAAAAGCTGAATGTTCGTAGGTAGGACCACAAATGTCCTGAGTAAGAAAATTGAACCACCTCCTTTCTTCTGTTCTCTGTTGCTTGGCCAAAAGAGGGGGGAGAGAGAAAGAATAATATATTTAGTTCTGGTTTTTGTAATAAGCAATATCACTAAATGAAAATAGTATATTATATATTTAATTGAATTAATAAGTTTTATATGGAAATAATGAAGAGTAGCCCCAATGGATTCTCTAAAATAGCTATTTTGTAAAATATAACTAAAACCCATCAAATTCATGCTCCAATGGAGCCTTCAAAATAGAAATTTTTTACATTCATCTACAGTGATTGCGCTATATGTAGCGCAATCCTGTTCATGAATATAAAAATATTTTAATTGCTTTCATTCTTTCTCAACAAATCCCGAAGATCACGAAATGCGTGGCCTCGTCGTTCAGGGAAGTCATCTTTACGAAATCGCAAATCACAAAATCACGTCTGGAGCTTTCGTCGCAAATCATGTCGTCGTCGGAGCTAGGGTTTGAATGATGCCGAAAATCTTTGTTTGAACCGGATCCATCTTCGTCTTTGAGGACTCGAGAGAGCGAGGAAGAAACATGGCCTTTTTGTTGGGCGATTTGCTGGGGAAGACGCCAGAGATTTGCTAGGCGATTTGCTGGACGCTAGTGCCGAAGAAGCAATTGAAGGGTGAGAGAGGAGAGAGGAATAGAGGGAAAGAAGGAGGAGAGTGAGAGATCTGATCAAGCGAACTTGCGGCATCAATTTCTAGGGTTTTGGAGAAGACGAAGCGGGGAAGACAAAATTAGGTAAAATAGAAAAAATAAGTTTTTAATAGTGTATTTTGAAGAAAAAATAAAGAGTTCATTGGGAGTGCTCTAAGAGTCTTTTAGTTTTCCTAAATATGAGTGCTTTTTGTTTCCTCATGCAACTTACGCCCTCTTACTTTAAATGTTTTATTTATTTATTGTATAACAGCAAGTACTTACCAAATACACAATCAGTATCACAAAAACAGTAATTATCAAATTAACGGTAAGTACTTACGAATTAAATAGAATAAATCATGTGCAGTGCTTATGGGGGGTTCGCTATTAGAAACAGAGAAACTTTTAGGTAGAGTACAATAACTAATGTTATAAAAAGTGCTAATGAGATATAAAGCTCCCTCGTCAAGTTCAATATGGAATGCCTGGTGGGGAAAAAGCCACTTGGTTGGAAAAGAACACGCAGTGTTTTGAGGATAGAGAGAGAACAATGGCGGAACTCGATGAACTTTTTCTGCACACTTTATTACTATGGTTCTCAGTTCTGGTACCGCATGAGAGCAACATGCATGACTTCTTGTCTTTCATTGAGAACTCTTAGAATGTATTTAGGCGTTTCTTTTTGTATACCCCCGTGTACTAGGGCTAGGCCTATTTATTTTCTCATTAATAAAGATGTTTCTTACTTATCAAAAAAAAAAAGTTTCTGGTTGATGAAGTACATGCTCATAGAGTAAAGTGAATTTTTTTCTTTTTGTCAAAATGGAAGTTGGATATATTTTCCTTTCTCTCCTGCATATGTGAAATGTTGCATTCTCCCAAGCTGCAAAGAATTTTTTATATCTTACCACCATCACATATTTTTAATAACTATCAATAAAGATTCTTGACTTCCTATATACCAGCATCAGAAAAACCTAATGCTCCACCGTAGAATGAAAATAGAGTCTACAGTTGTCATAAACATGCAGTCAAGAAAAGCTATTAAACCATTTTGCAATTCAAATGCAACAAGAATCATTATAAAATATGTGGAACAATAACAGTGCTCCCTTTCATTTTCATTCCTCAACTAATGAAAATTTAAACTTGACGGCATTGGAGAATGGACAGGATCACTGTTTTGGAACGAAATCTCACAAATATGACAGACCTCAGTGAAGACAATAGTAAGCCTAGTAAACAACTAAAATAGGTACGCATTAAATTGCAGTTTGAAAAAATTGAAAGTCGTAATCCATACCCACAAAGATTAGACCAAAAAAGCAATGATGTAATAATAATAAGAGTAATTCTCACCTGCAGAATGCCAATATATGCCCTCCAAAATTGTTCTTATTGAAAAATATTCAGATGGCTGACCGCATACAAGTTTTTCCTCTATATCAAACTTCAGCATCAGTCAAATATCCTTTACGAGTCATGATTGGTTTTCCCTTCATTACTTGCCTATATCTCTTAACTACACCATCTTTTATTCTCTTATGCAATTCATCATCAAGCAAGTTGGTCTTTCCCGAAAAGCTCAACGCTTGACATACCAATTTGTAAGTATACTCTCTAGGTATCGAGCCTCCATCAACCAACTCAGCAAGAAAATCCCGCGCCTCACGAACCCTTCCTGCTTCACACAGAGCATGTATTATTGGGGTATATAAACTGGAAGCGGGTATCCCATGATTCATTTCTTGCATTTTCCTCAAAATCTCAATAGTCTTATCAATCTCATTGACTGCACTATAATATCGAACAAAAGAACCATAAGTAACTCGGTTGGGAACACAGCCCCTTCTGTTCATATCTTCAAACAACTCCAAAGCCCTCGCAATCCGGTTGGTTTTGCAACAGCCATCAATCAAAGAATTGTAAGTCACAACGTCAGGAACAAAGCCCTTAAATAGCATAATGCGAAACAAATGATTTGCTTCCCACATCCTCCTCCTTATAGCTTTCCTACAACCAGTTTGCAAGCTATATTTACAATACGAACTAATGAGTACCGTGTACGTATATGTATCAGGTGGGCATCTAAACCCCGGCAATTCCATCTGCTCCAACAGAAACCTTGCCTTCTTGAACTTCCCTACCCTACAAAGAGCGTAAATAATCGTATTATATGCATAAACATCCGGTTTACAATGAAACTGCTTCATCCTATAAAATGCAGCCAATGCCTCATTAACCAACCCCTCCTCTCCTAGAACTTTGATCAAACAGGTAACGGTAGCAGTGGTTACGAGCTCGCCACTCCCTCTCCTCGACATTTCCCCCAAAAACTCCCAGAGAGCTTTCAATCTATTCCCTTTGGCCAACACGCAGGCCATCTCCCTGCAAGTTCTCTCACTGTGGGCAAACCCAAAATAGGCCTCAACCCAAGAGTAGAACTCCATTGCTTTGTCCAATCCCAATCTCACCTTCTGGGGGTCTCTGTAAGCGGCAGGGCCAAGAACCAAAACATTGCGCCGTAACTTATCGGACTCCACTTTGAGGTTTCGCTGTTTCAAAGGTGCGCGATGTCGGAAGCCGCTTTGACGGCCAATGGAGCGAGGGGATTGGAAGAAGACCCTTGGTATGGACCTCAAGACTTCGGAAACTGACTCTAAGGTCCATACAGATTGACCGGCGGTGGCTGAGGCAGCGAGCCGAGCGTCAAAGGGCCGTTTCTGGATTATAGCCGCCAATACCTGGTCCACAAGTGAAGCGCGATTGCGGTGTGGAGGCCTCGACGTGATCATGTCTAGGGAAATTAACAATACCGTTAATTTTATCATACCTTCTCTCTTCTCATAAATGAACACATTTGACTCATTGAGTGATATTCCAAGCAAAATGATTCAGCCTCGTTTGGATTTGGATTAGAAGATAAAATGAATTAAGATCAGTTTAATTTATTTTTTAATATTATCATTATTTTTAAATTTAAAAAAATTAAATTAAAATTAAAAAAAAGTATATTAGAATTTTAAAAATATGTATTAGGATTTGTATTTTATATGAAAAATTAAAAAAGTATAATGATGAAATAGAGATGAGTTGAGATGAGCTTAACTCGCTCCTCAATCCAAACGGGGATTGAGCACTCCTATCAGAATTTTTTTCTTCTTTCAAAATACACTATTAAAAATCTATTTTTTCTATTTTACCTACTCACTTTTATATTTTATTATCTATTAATTAATCTATTTTTTCTCTATTTCTTTTAAATATTCATATTTTATTCTAATTATATTTATCTTAAAAAAATTAATTTTGATAAAGATTATCGAGATTGCAAATGGCAAAATTGCTTATTCTAAGATTTGGAGTTCCAACTAAGAGGGGGAGGGGGGAGGCTGACTTTAGTAACTGGGGGTACACATCAGCATAAGAAGTGGTTGCTAGTGCAGTGGTGTGGTTACTGGTGGCAAGCGGTGGCTAGGGTGAAGGAGAAACCATTTCATTTTACAACTTTTGTGAAAAAGGAAGGATGAGTTGTTGGAGCTGGGATCTTCGAATATTGGTCGCAGACATAAGGGGATGCCAGTGAGAGAGTTTTGTATATAGTGGTGATCAATGAGCACTATTTGGAAGGAAAGTGGTGATCGCAGACATAAGTTGGGTGCTTGCAACCCAAAAAGAAAATTATGCCAAAAAAAAAGATAAAAAATAATATAATATTTTTACATTCATGAACAGTATCCCGCTACACGTAGCAGGTTCATTGTTCATGAATTCATTTTACATTTAATTTACTTATTCCAATAGAGACCACATTTTGAGAGTTTTCATAATGTAAAATACATATTTATGTATTTAAAAGTGTCGGATGGAAATTTGAACAATGATGTGAAGCTCTGCGGTTAGATCCTTTTACACCCCCATAAGCATAATTTATTATGTAGTTTCTTACAGTTTTATTTTTCAAAAATAATAAAAGATGGTATACAAACAAAGCATATTTAGTGTTTTGATTTTTTTTTTTTTTTAATTTCTAGTTTAAAAAGCCTATAGGAACACAAAGGGGCCCAATCAAGAGGCCCCATAAAATTACTCTTTTTCCTTTTTTGAAGACAATAGGGGCTAATTTGATATTTATGTTAAGGACCTTGCTATTGGTCCCAATGCGGGATCCCGGTAAACAATGTTTTTTAAGTTTTTTTTTTTTTTTTAATATTTTAAAATATATATTTTTTTTTTTAAATACAAGATTATTTAAAAATATTTACTTAATTATAAAATAAAAATAAATAAATAAATAAAAAGGAGGAACGGACCCATCGAGATCCCAAAATGGGGACTAATAACATTTTCCTTACGTTAAAAATTCATTTTTTATAGATACACTTTGTTCTTTTAAGATTAATTATAAATTATTGATAAATACTCTCACGATAAATAGATTATATCAAGTATTCTCATAAATGGTATAGTTTAATGTAAATTATCAAATTATAAAAATACTTTATTATAAATAAATCTAAACGATAAAATTATATCAATTTATAAATTTACTTTTATACAAGAGTTAGTCTAGGGAGAAGCTCACGTAGCAGCGGCATACTCACGTTTCACTTGTATTTTTATTCTTTATGTTTTATTAGAAGTGTTATTTTGGGTGTGTCTTTGACTTTTTTAAAAATAGGATGTAGTCAATATTTATTCTTTATATAATTTATTTGTGATTATAGTACTTTATATACCTATTATTTTCCTCAAAATCCAAAATTATTTAGAAACCTTTTGGTTGGAATATTTATTAATTTTCTTAGTGATTGGTATTCCATGTATTATAGCCGATTCAATGCCCCGATTGGTGGGTCAATGGGCTACACAGTCTCACATTCATGGAGAATTTGGATGCGTAAATAACTTTTCGAATCTCCAAAGATAATGATGAAAATGATAAATTTATATTGCAATTTTCTGTTAAATTTATTTCTTTATTATATGGTAATGCAATAAAATCATATAAATGGAATTTATATAAGATAAATAAATACCTATGTTTTGAGATATAATTTTGAGATATACATAAAAAAAAATATTTTTTAAAAATAAACCCTATATTTTTTTTAAGAGAATAAAATTTGTACATTTAAAACTATATCTATTTTAGTCTTTAAAACAAAGCTTGATTTGACTCTTGAGAATGGGATATCATAAAGCATAGCGGATCATGGAATTGCTGGTAGGATTTCATTACCATAGGTTTGACTTAAGTATTTTAATAATATTTTATTTAATTTTTAATTAAAATTATCTCATTATGTTTTACTATTAAAATGGATCTTAAGAATATTTTCAATAGAGTAGTTAATTTTTTTTAAAAAAAATTATATTTTTTTGCATAATTTTTCAAAAATTTTGATCATATTTAATCAAAAACTACTAAAAAAATTATAGAGAAAAGTTAAAAAATACACTTTATTTTTAAAAGTTAATTGTAAAGTTAATTTTTTTTTAAATCTAGAGAAAAATTTAACTTTACTATTCACTTTTTAAAATAAAATATAATTTTTGATATTTTTTTATAATTTTTTTAATAACTTTTGATTAAA